>OY856188.1:72839049-72841549 GCA_963693315.1 Diogma glabrata | reverse complement strand
TTATATATATGTACTATAATAACTAACAAAGAATGGACAAAAATAATTAATCCTTAATTAGAATAAAAATAGTAGGTATTTCCAGAAGCGCACAGAGCGCTTGTAAACAAAAATACCATCGAAAATTTTGACAACGAAGTTAAAATCCAACATTGTGAGGTGAAGGATTTTTATTAGAAAAAAATTATTAATTGATATATGTATGGGGTATTCCACGTCAAATCGACCACTTTTGACACGACCCCTCTCGATTTGGTTGAAACTTTATTATCTTTTTGTACCCCAGTAATTATATATGTTTTACAGTTTGTTTTTAAATTTTTCACCAAACCCAAAAAATGTTATGAATTTTTTAATAAAATAGCTATTTATCTTTCAAATGCCCATGGTTTTGTCAAAAATACCTTAAAAGCGACGCGCTTTTTTTTCGACATTGTTGTAATTAAATGTAGTTTTTCAGGAAAAAAAACAAAAAAAAATTTTCGATGTCTTTTTTCATGCAATTTTTTCGTTTTTTGAGAAAAAACATCAATTTTTCAAAAAGCGACACTTTTAATTTTTTTTATTTTTTTTTATTTTTTAACTTTGAATTATTCTTTAGTTAATGCCGTTAGAACAAGAGTGGGCCGACTTCGCTTTCCTATTTTATTTTTTAATTAAAAAAATTGTTGTTTTTATTTATTTATATATATATGGGACGATCCACCTCAAACGGGCCACTGCTGCGACCGAAATTGGGGGTGGTTTAAAAAACATGAGATGGCTCAAAATTTTTGTATTGAAGTATTCTTTCTAATAACAGGTAACGTTTTAGAATTTTTCAAAGTGATGGGGTCAAAATGAAGGGTTAATCTCGACATATTTCAACATCGTACGTGGAAGCTAGTTACTAACACGTAATAAAAATTTTTAGAAATAGATTGTTAATGTAAAAATGATTGTAGGAGTACGATATTTAAAAATTTATATCATTGATTAAAAAAAATATAAAATGGTGACTTCAAAATGGTTCCAATTCATCAAATTTGCATTTTTACTAACAAAAGAAGCTTATATTTTACCCTTCTACGGCTTGAAAACTATCTTTTAGGTTTTTAAAAAGTTGTAACATCAATTTATCAATAACTTTCAATTATTATTTAAAATGGCCGAAGCACAATACAGTTCTTTTAAAAAAAAATCAACTTTAGACAAAAAACAAAAAGAAACCTTGGAAGAGTAAAAAATAACTCAATTATGACTTTAGAGCTAAAAATACATACGTGTTTGTTTTGTTTTTTACGAAATTCGTTTAATTTTTACAAAAAGTTTATTTTTGGACATTATACCCGCGAAATTGTTAAAAATGATGATATTTTGCGCCAGCCATTTTGAATAATTATTGATATTCTTTGAAAAATTGTTGTTACACAACTATTTAGAAACCTAAATGATAGTTTTCATGCCGTGGAATGGTAAAAAATAAACGTTTTCGGGTAGTAAACATTCAAATTTGATGAGTTGGCGCCATTTTGAAGCCGCCATTTTTAATTTTTTTTATCAATTATATAAATTTTTAAATATCGTACTCCTACAATCATTTTTTACATTAACAATCTATTTCTAAAAATTTTTATTACGTGTTAGTAACTAGCTTCCACGTACGATGTTGAAATATGTCGAGATTAACCCTGTCATTTTGACCCCATCATTTTGAAAAATTCTAAAACGTTATTAGAAACCTGTTATTAGAAAGAATACTTCAATACAAAAATTTTGAGCCATCTCATGTTTTTTTAAACCACCCCCAATTTCGGGTCGCAGCAGTGGCCCGTTTGAGGTGGATCGTCCCATATATATAAATAAATAAAACCAACAATTTTTTTAATTAAAAAATAAAATAGAAAGCGAAGTCGGCCCACTCTAGTTCTAACGGCCATTAACTAAAGAATAATTCAAAGCTAAAAAATAAAAAAAAATAAAAAAAATAAAAAGTGTCGCTTTTTGAAAAATTGATGTTTTTTCTCAAAAAACGAAAAAATTGCATGAAAAAAAGACATCGAAAATTTTTTTTGTTTTTTTTCGCTAAAAACTACATTTAATTACAACAATGTCGAAAAAAAGCGCGTCGCTTTTAAGTATTTTTGACAAAACCATGGGCATTTTGAAAGATAAATAGCTATTTTATTAAAAAATTCATAACATTTTTTGGGTTTGGTGAAAAATTTAAAAACAAACTGTAAAACATATAATTACTAGGGGTACAAAAAGATAATAAAAGTTTCAACCAAATCGAGAGGGGTCGGGTCAAAAGTGGTCGATTTGACGTGGAATAGCCCGTATACTTAAAAGATGAAAATTTGGATTAACTAGCTAATTATTTAGAAAGGAAAGTAACAGTTCGATACAACTGTCTTTGCAAATTTGCTTATATTTGTTTGCATCGATATTGATTAGGATTATTAGTTTGATAAACTTCTGTTATAACAGATAAACTTCTGTTATACTCAACATTATCTAG
>OY856188.1:72594758-72838849 GCA_963693315.1 Diogma glabrata | reverse complement strand
GATTTCATTTGATGTAAGCCAAAGAAAAAATGATTATTTATTTAGTTGAATATTTATAGTCCCTGGACCTTCACCTACTTAATTTGATGATTACCACATATTTTATACTTTGTAAGGCGCTTGTCCTTGACGAGTCTTACAACTTTTTTATCTGCCATTTTCCTTGATTCGGCCGCTTTTTCCCTCCGTAAACTTCGAAACATGGCGATTTTCCAGGGTCTTGTATATTTATTACCATATAATTTTGTTATTTATTAAAGGGTTTGGAAATTTGTTTTAGAAAGCTAGGGTAAATTTGTCCGACAAAAAGTTGTCTGGTTTTGTCGAGTCCGACAACTCAAACTCGCCAAAATACCAGGGTATTGAAAATCAATTACCACAAAACTAATTTTCACAGGATTGTTTAACAAAAATTAGTGAAATTGAAGGGTATATTGTCCGACAAATTTTCGGCCGCGTTTTTTCAGTCCGACGGCTGGAAGTCGGAATCCTGGCAGGGTAGTGTTTATTGATTACCACATTTTTATTTTTTTTTAGAGTTTTAATTAATATTATTTTACTCTGATACAATTGTCAGACAAATTAGTGTCCGCTAACTATCGAAAAATGTCATAATTTCAAATACGATAGCGTACGCTCAATGTCATTGTTGTAGACGTTGTACTGTATAATGAATTAATTAGCTTAAGTAATTTCCAGTTATTACAATAATGTTAAATATATTATTATACATTTAAATCATTATTATACATTTAAATCATTAACGGAATATATTTAAAAATCATAAATTGTAAGATAAAAATTGTAATGTGTAGAATGGGATCATTAGTAATTTGGATTTACATTAAATTAGATGAAATTTATAAAAAAGGTGTTTTAATTAAGTTTACTTGTTTGTTACTCAATTGTGTTGTGAATGGTTTTGTGAGTGATAAAACCGGAATACTGTATTGTGTACACTAATCAAAATGTAACAATCATCATCCACGATATATCAACATTAGTCATTACTTTTAGATATTTGTTATTAAATATTATATATTGATAAAAATTATAAATAATAATAAAAAAACTTTTAAATAATTTCGTAATAATTTAATGAAATCATTATAATAATTAAACTGTAGTCGTTACTATGTAGATTTTTAAACGTAACTCAGTAACCCAGATCAAACTTACTCAAATTTGCTTTGATCTACTCTACCTCGAACAAGTTGTGTAGTTGAAAAGCAGTTTTTCCTCGATTTTATTTAGATCGGTTTTAAACTTGTTTTGGTATTTTTAATATTAAAATGGATCAGACAGATCTAAATATCAGCCCAAAATAAAAAATTTTGATAATAATAAAATTGTGTGGCTATATTTGAAAAATTTTCAAATTTTCGGCGTTCCATTGGTGATCTACTCAAAAACTGTTTTGAGCAGCCATTTTGTTCCAAAGGAACGCATGTAATATTGTTAATTGTAGTAGGCTAAATAAATTGTATCATTGTATTAATAATATCATTGTAAATCACCTTGTTGAACACCAGATGTTATATCAAAAGTGTCAAAAACTGACTGATTGCTATTCTACAATTTGATCCCTATGTTGTGAGTTTACGCAGAGAAACAAGTTTCTCTGAGCTACCAAGGAATATGATCGGAGATAAAATAATATCATATGCTGGCTTGAAATCAACGTAAGGCTGGTAAATGCTGATGTTAATCGCCCAACATTTTTCTAGAATCATCCTTAAGATAAAACATTGATATGTGTTTTAAAGGAAAATAGCACTGATAGTCATCGATGATAGATTCGGCGAACGGAATGAGTCTAGCAAGAACGACATTAGCTAGTATTTTATATAACACTGCATCAGTGCGACTCTATGATAATAAGCACACTTTAGGCGGCCACCTTTTTTGTGTTTCTTGTTATTTTCCATTCAGCAGGTTGTTTTTGTTGATCCCAGATTGCAAGAATCAGGTCGTATATATACTACTTTTTCGTTCTCGCGGCGAGTAAAAATATCATTTATATTTGTATACTCTATCGGTGCATATACTTTTGAATCTGGTAAATAGAAAATAGGGCAATATTTTTTCCTTGTTAAAATTCGCGCATATTTTTAATCATTCTCAATCTCTTCAATTAAAAATGTGTAAATAACCTTCTCAACTGGTTAATGTTCCTTAAATTTTTTAAATTAATATGAAAACATGTTTACATCATTTTTGGGTACTCCTCCTCCTATAGTACATCGTCTTATGGATACTCCTTTCTTATTATTTTTCTATTTATAAAAATTTTCTAATTTTATGTTTTATTGATTCTTTAAAAAATCTTACGTTATAAATGTATGCATTAAATTTGTTGATGAATATTAGCAGCTTTAACAAAGAAACAAAAATAATCGTTCTCCTGAAAGATTTGTCTCATTTTCTTCTGGCCGAACGCGGCTATATTTTTGTCGGACAACTCGATTTTTTATAATAACAAATGGTTTTTTATCGTGTTTCATTTTTGTCCGACGTGTGGTAATCAATAAACACTACCCCGCCAGGATTCCGACTTCCAGTCGTCGGACTGAAAAAACACGACCGAAAATTTGTCGGACAATATGACCCTTCAATTTCACTAATTTTTGTTAAACAATCCTGTGAAAATTAATTTGGTCGTAATTGATTTTCAATACCCTGGTATTTTGGCGAGTTTGAGTTGTTGGACTCGCCAAAACCAGACAATTTTTTGTCGGACAAATTTACCCTCGATTTCTAAAACAAATTTCCACCCCCTTTAATAAATAACAAAATTATGGTAATAAATATACAAGACCCTGGGAAATCGCCATGTTTCGGAGTTTACGGAGGGAAAAAGCCGCCGAATCAAGGAAAAGGGCAGATAAAAAAGTTGTAGGACTCGTCAAGGACAAGCGCCTTACGAAGTATAAAATATGTGGTATTCATCAAATAAAGTAGGTGAAGGCCCATTACAGGACTATTATATGTTATATTATTTAAAATATGTTATATTATTTAAGTTTTATATCTTGTTGAAATGAAGTTTTTATAGCATTTTATTCGACTTTAATAAACGTTTGTATTATTTTAGTCTATATGGGCCCTACACGGATGATTAAAGAGCATTTTTCAATAAAGCAGTTTTGACAGTAAACTAATTTGCGCCGCCATCTGAAAGTTTGCTTATGAACCATCCACATTTAACATTTAATTCGCAATTAAAAAATATCAAGGTCTTTAATCGAGATAAAAACTAGGGTATCTCTTAAGTTGGACCATTATATACACACTGTACAAAATTTTATCAAGATTGGTTACGTTTTTGCGGAGTTCATCGCGGACAAAGATCGTGACACGTGATTTTTATATATATTAGGCGGCAATATAAATTAGCCTATAGGCGGCAAATTTGTAAATCCGTCACTGGTTGTAAGACTTTGTAAAACATAATGTAAATATGGCTTTTTATTAAACATTGTTGTAAATTATATTATCAAGAAATGCTACTCTAAACTTCAATATAACATATTTATTTTATATTTAATATTTTTAGTAATACCTGTCACAGTAGCTAAAGAGGTTTTACTTCAACAGCGTGTAAAGATTACGCGCTGCATCTTTTTTTGTGAAATGGACTTACGCCACATTCAAAATAAACGGCTCATATAAAGAACATCAAGTATGTAGTGGTGTCATGAATGCCAGTCGTCAATACTGGTCGGATTGTTATCGTTAAAATCTCGATAACACTAAGATAGTTTACAATCTGCTGGTTGGCGAGTTTTAAAGCTGGCGAGTACATTGTAAAGTAGCCAACCAATCATCTTTTTCGATAGATCTGCTAGTTAGATAGTGAACAAGTTTACACTAGGCGAGTTTACTAGCTGCTAGTAAACTCGCTGGCTAGTAGATTGTAAACTATCTTAGTGTCATCGAGACTTAGCGATAGTAAATGACTATTAAATACAAAACTATAAACATTTACAAACCAACATTTTATGATGCCATTTAATAATATTAAACATAAACCGTTAGCTCAATACCTACCGACCGAATGATTTTTGACATAAAATTAACGATTAAACAATTTAGTTGAAATATTAGATTTTAGTACAGCCGGATGATTTTTGTCAAATAAAGGTTTTTGACCTTTATCGTTATTGGTTTTCATGATACCACTACTGATATTCACACCTGCGTTAAATATACACGATCACATCACGCGATCATCCTCGTGCACATTACGATCATCCTCCCATCGAGCAAAACACGGTGTAACCGCCCAACTATCTGGTCAATCGTCAATATTTGCTGACCTGTCACAATAATGATAAGGTGACCAGATTATTTTCAAACCAAAAGATGACATTTTTTGATCCTTAAATAATGATCATCCATGTAAAAATCGTATTCTAGTCATACAAAATCTGTAATCCTAATAAAAGTTATTAAGTAAACTTATAAAGCTGTATCGAATAGGAAAAGCGGTATCAGTGACAATAAATAACGATATCCTATTCACCAGTCACCATAGCGTCCTATAATAATTCTCTTTAAAACCGGGATAGCTTTAAGACCGCGTTTGGGTTCATAAATCTTTTTATCAGGTTTATATGAAGACAAGCGATGTCAAGAAATCATGTTATTATAATCATCATAATTATTGTAGGACAGATTTCAAACAACTACACCACATTGCATTGGAGTTGCGTCGTACTACCGGAATCTCTTTTTAAGGTAAAACGAGACTGAATTTTTTTTCTAATTACTAGATATTTCCAATTCACCATTTTCGTATCAAATGATTACTTTATATATAAAATAAAACAAGTCTATGTTTCAAACAAAAATAAATCAATCTCAGAATAAAAACAAACTCCTCTGGCTTTTTCTTTATGTACATATTTATATATAAAATAAATAATAATTCATTACAAATAAAACTTGACAACAATGTAAAATTCTCTGAAAGGAAAACAAAACAACTAAACAGTGCTAACAAAAAAAAAAAAAAGCAACAAAAAGATAAAAAACTGAATTGCAAAAACCAATACATATTTAAGTATTAAGTATCAAAAAGAATGTCAGAAATATATAATTTGTCTCTCTTTCCTTCGTTATATACATTGATATAAATATACATTACAGTATGACTGGTCATACTTGGAAAAATGTTGAAAAGCTTATAGCTTAATTGCATGCACAAAATGGTTAAATAAAACCAGATTTTGTTGTCGAAATGAAGGAATTATTGTAGTGTAGAGAATAATAAAAATAACAGAGTGAAAGCAATTCTGGAAACATATACAACAACCATGTTTCATCACACGTTGTCACGCATTAAATTATTCGTTATATATGTATACATATAGAAAAAAAATTCAAATGGATTGATTGATCGTTTTTTTTATTCTTCTCTTTCTCATTCAAACAAAAACTTGTGATCTGGATGAGTCGTAAAGTGATGTAACGGCAAGTTGTATGTCGAATGTTTCAATCTTCAATCATTGCATTTTGAAACCCGTTTATAGTTTGCAAGTTTGTTCACGATATAATAAAGTGCGATTGCAATATACGCACCACTAAATATTGCTAGCTAGAGCTAGCATTTGACCCAGTTTAATATTTGTTGATATCTTAAACATCAGTTTATAGAATTGAATGTAAAACTTTAAAATAGATACAACCGATGACGCATTAAAAGATAGAACTGAGACCGACATATCACATAATGTAACATATATCACCTAAAGCATCGATGACATTAAAATAATTTACAAGCTGCTAGTTGACGAGTAGCTTGCAAAGTAACCAGCTACCACTTTTTCCACGGGATTTTACTAGCAGCTAGAAAATTCGCTGCTTAGTTGATCCACTCAATGTAATAGATGTTTTAGAATCAAGTGGTATTCGAAAAAAATGTTACATTACGTCTAAATCTGACAACAGGATACAATAACCTTTACATATATTCATCAAACCATATCAATCAATAATCAACATCTGCTACAATAAAGATAATAGAGACAACAAATCCAGTTATTTTCTGAGGACAAAAACCGCTCCCTGTGGAACGAGATGCATTCAAAGAATATAAAATGAACATGCAATGCAAGCAAACCAATAACAAATTATTGCGTTTTTTTTATTTATATTATTAAAGAAGTTAACAATTTCAATGATTCGTCAAATAAAGAAAATCTGGCAACAATGTACAAACGTAATATAAAATATCCAGTACCTCCATCGATTAACTTAAATTTTTGTTGTTTTTTTGTTTTATAAATATATATTTTTTGTTTTTCTTTTCACTGTGCTTTTGTTATATATTTCTCTCATTTTAAGTTATGTATATATACTATAAAAAATATATATGCAGGCTTATATATATGTATATTATATACAAAGAGTGATAAAAAGTAAATGAAATAACGCATGGATTATTTTATTCGATAAAATATTATTTAAAGTTCTTTTTTTATATAATTTTACATAGATTAGAAACTAAATTTTATATGATAAGTTTGAAATGTTTAATGGAAATGATTTCAAGTTTTAGATATAATGAAAAGAAAAAAGGTTTGATTGTGGATTGGGTTGGAACTGCAATAGTTTTGGATAGCCACAAATGTAACATATTGATTGAGAACTCGGAACCGGTCGGTGGTGGTCAAATTCACATGAACTCATGAAAGATAATGGTTTGCTTAAGCCGGGCATTCACATACAACAGGAACTGAAACTGAAAACAATTCAAAACTCTATTATCAAAATTTAAAATAATAATAAATATTATGTGACAGTTTCTGGTCATGTGATAGTTTCTGGAACAGAAACAATTAAATTTTAATTGTTTCTGTTTCAGACAAAACAGACGAATTTCAGTTTCTAAATTCGGTTTCTGTTTCAGTTGCTGTCAAATTTGTATGAAATTCAGTTTCGGTTTCTGTTTCTGTTGTATGTGAATGCACGGCTTTACTTGGGAATTTGAATAGAACTAGGAAATAGGAAATGCATTTGTGGCTCAGTATAATAGGTTTTATTCAAATTATTTTTGCACCTTGTAGTAACATATGGTTTTTTATAGTTTGGTCGTCATTTTGGTAAAGATGAATTTGTAATATGTTTTATATATTTCGCAATAGTGAAGTATAGAGGTAAGTTTGATGAAATCCAATTTGGTTCGCCCTGAGAGAAGCGTTATGCCGAGAGGTTTTTTTAATTTCGAAAATGAATACATATAAATTTTCATAGCTCAGGAGGAGAGTTATCATGTTTCTGTTTTTTTTATCATAGCTATTGGATCGTCCTTTAAATCGTGTGTTGTTATGCATGTTCTAATTTTTCTTTATAAGACTATTAAGAAACAGTGTCCTAATTACTTGTTAAAAGAACCAGATGTTTGGCCTTTCCTAAAGTGGCCTCACACTCCTGCAGAAGCTCGTTTTTCATTCGTATCGTGTTACCACACTCTATAGTAAATTTCTTCCAATTGATCTCAAATTGTTAATTGCTCTGTGACCTCCTTTAAAGTTAGCATATTTACTTTGTTTATTGCATAGTTGTTAGTGTGGGTGATATGCCCTAGTTATCATTGTAAATTTTTTAAATTTACATGTACATATCTTCTTAGGATATCTATCATGGTTCTTAGTATTTATCCTATTATATTTAAAACAATCCAAAAATGATAAGTCAAATCTCTAGACTCTAGAGAGGCCTAAAACATGTTACACGTTTATCTAATTGTATATCTCCAGGAGTACCAGTGTGATCTGAAACCCACCATAGAATATCGCTGTTGGACTGTAGAAAGTTGGTTTCTCCAAAACCTAGATTTTAGATTTACTATCCAAAGAGGTGAAAATCCCTTTTTCTCTATTAATGTCTGTAATTTGCCAGTAGAAAAACTTTGTTTAGCAAGGAAATATGAACAAATCTTACCGCAAAACCAGTAATTTGTTGTTTAAGTATTGAGCCGGTTGAGCCCAAGTACCCTACCCAGTCAGGACTATCCAAAGTTCTTGAATTAAGACGAAGTCTATCTCATTCTGTGTTATTTTGATAAACACACCAGTCGCCTTACAGTAGCGGGTAGTATTGCAGAATGTGAATCATTGCCATACTAAGGTACCACCTTCACAATACTAGCGTCTGACTCCACAGCAGGGTCTGAGTTTTTAGAGAGTCCACAGAGAGACGTCATAGCTAAAGTATCTTTAAGTGATTTCATTGCAAGGAACTTCCCAACGCTGTCGTTCTTCTAGATTTTCAAAGTAACCAAAATTTATTACATAACCGTCATTGATGGCGCTTCTGGTGATTTTTAATTAATAACAATTATATTTTATAACCAATCTATAATCATCCCAGAGTTATTCTAGCTTGACTGTTCTTTAGCGTTACCGGCCCATTTAACTAAAGTAATTCAACTAAAAACAATTCGTCTAAAAATCAATTCTACTAAGACAATTCAACTAACTACAATTTGACTAAAACTCAATTCAACGTTTGAAACAAATTATATTGGAACTCTTCGACCTGATGGGGTACGTAGAGATGCACGATTTGAAAGAGAATTGTGGAATTTTTACGAAGAGGCTCGAACGGATCAGCGGCAAGGGTTGCATAACACCCGGATCCAAAATAATGCCGAGTCGAATTACATCAGAAGCAATATTGGCAACAAATAATTCAATATCATTCACAAATTTTGAATTATATAAAAAATTCAATATGATTTCTTAACCATTCTGGCCATATATTACTTTAACGATAATGATCTACTTAGCAACTGAATTAAATACTGGGCGTCATGCGATCAAAAATTATGCGTCCAGAAATTCTTAAACCAAAATATTTTCATACGTATATGATTTTTTCTTTAATTAAATGTTAAAACGTTATCCGCCTTTTGTTGACTAATAACATTACTTTATATCTGTATATAATTCATAATGATTAATAAAATTCCTTATCAGAAAACAGATCACATGTAGCGTTTCGTCTTATTTATTAAACATCTTGTCAATCCAAGAAATGTACAAAAAAATACATAACTATAATTTATTACGATGTATTTTATATATGAAATAAAAAAAAGTATGAGTCAAATACAGACATTCTTTTTGAGCATGTGGGAGAGTAATTTAATACATTACGTATTGTTTACAATAAAAAACGTACTTCTTTTGTAATTTCAGGCAATTTAGATTTGTCTGGCTTAAAAAACCTAACATTACCCATACTTATACACAAAATTGAATATATATATATGGATAATAATAACTTTATAACATTGTATTTATATACATATCTATATACTAATCACACACATTTCAAAATGGAAGCCATTTTGATTCAATGAATGATTATTTTTTTTCTTTATTTTGCTAGCTTATTATAGGAAGCAATTTGCAACGATTCATGATTTTATACATTTTTATAAGGAATAAATAAGTTTAACTACTTAGAATATTTGTCGATTCGAATCAAATTTGAGCTCTGGCATCGGGTAACCTGGCTTCTATTTGGAAATATGCAAAGATATTGAATCCGACTTCCAAGCATATGAGATTAAAAATGTGTTCTAACATATGTTTTATACTAACAGTTTCAAATAATTACATACAGTTAAACTAATATGCATACATTTCTTTTTATTGCAATCACGTTCTATATATAATATAATACAAGTTTCATATTACAATTATCATATTATTAAAAAAAAATTAATGGTATTATTCATCATTTTTTATAAAAAGTTATTTCTTTTTACACACATTTACAAAAATGTATTTACATAACGTGTCCAAATGTTAGTTACAATATACAATGCATCCCCTACCGTCGAATGAACAAACTAAAGAGCAATGTTTTTTTTACAAAAAAAAGAAAGAAAAAAAGAAAAATACGCAAAAGAGAAAAATATTAAATAATAAAAAAAATGGCTGCCGTCGCGCGTACAGCGTTCTGTAGCTCGCTTGTATAGATCGTTTTTTTATTATATTATTGTTGAAAAAAAGTAAAAATTCCACGTAAAATAAAAAATTTATTTTCACCTTCTACTAGTTCATCGACACGTTAATTATTTCAATTCAAATTAATTAATATCTATATATTATTTTTTTATTTAACATAATAAAATTCGCGTCGGTTTATTTAGTTAAATTTTGTTAAAAAGTTAAATGAAAAAATAAAGGTTTAGTTTCTAAGGTGTTCGTGTGTTTTTTTTCAAATTTATATTTTCAAAAATTTAAAGAAATCCGCGTTTCTCTGTGTAATTTTTCTTTTATATTTGTCGGGGGGTTTGTTTAAAATTAAATATTTAGTGTAGAGTGAAAATTTGGTGATTTCATGAAATTTTGCATATTTGATGAAAAGAATTAAGTGCAGTGATAATTTTGTGAAACATAATGTGAATTTCATTTGATTGAAGAGTAAACTTTAATCGTTGAATTTGAGTACGAAAGCAATTCCTTTAAAAAATGAAGTTAGTATATTTAATTGCCAATATGTATAGATTTTAGTTAATAGAAACCCTGCAAAAACAACGTTAATCACCTCAAACATTCGACATACTTAAAAAATGTATATACATGTGTGCAATATCATAATATGCTTTTTAATTCAAATTTCTTGTGTAATTGAAACCTAATTAAAAAGAAAACTTTAAACCTTGCAACTAAAATAAGATTCCTTAAAAATCTTAAAAATAAAGTTTATATTACTGTTATATTAATTATACACATAAAATTTTATTAAATTAATGCATATGTATGTAACAATTATAGTATTGTACAAAAATAAAATGCGACGTGGAAGCGCCTCTATTACTTTTATATTCCATCATTTTGTCTCTTTCTGTTAATTTATAAATTCTACACAAATGATTGAAAATCGATAAAAAAAAATCAATTTTTTTTTTTGAAATTTTATGTTCTTACAAGTATTTGCTAAAAAAAATAAAATTCATCTTTCTCTTTTTGTAATTTATAAAAATAAAATGGCTACAATATAATCAAGAAAAAAATTAGGTTCCGTTATTTGACCCTTTCACACATACATTCATATTATTTTTATGATTTTCTTTTCTGTGAAAAAAAATAATATGGAACCTGTTTTTTTATTATTTTGTTATTGTATTTTTTTTTATTTATTATTTGGATCGATTAATTTTAAAGGGGATGAAGGAAGATCAAAAGTGAGCAGTTATGTTTGTTTGGAATAATTATAAATGTACTTTCAGTTCATATAATGTAGAAAATTACAATATTGATAAAAATAATATTGGGCGTATTTTGCTAAAGATTTTTATTTTTTTTCATGGTGTTGTTGTGAATTGTATTTTGAACTTGTGGTTCTGGGCTAGAATCTCGTTTGTACAGTAAACTATCGATAACAATATTTTGAATAAAATAGTAACGATAGATTGGATTTGGAATGTTGAATTATTACGTCATGAATAAAACGGTTTAGATAACAAAGTTATGTTTTGATTTAAACTGGGGTGGGTCAAACAAAGGCAGGTGAACATGGGACGACATTCAACTATCCATTTTAGTTAATAAGTAATCATTCTTTTTTTTCATGGATCAGGTTCGATTTCGGGAATGTGATTCAATCGTTGGTGTAAATCAACTCTCTTTATCGTGTGGACCCATGTGGCCAATAGGGCGTTATTTTAAAATAATAAAACTCATCAAATTTGTATTTCGATTTTTCATTATTTGCTTTGATACATCTTTAAAAGTAACAATTGGAGCTCGAGAGCAATTTTTAATTGTTTGTGAATGTGTTAGGTTAATCTAGTAGGAGTTTACTGTGGGTGACGTTATCGAAAGTAAGTGATCTTGGGTGACATTAGCTTCATTGATATGGTTTTTTTGATGATGTGTAAAGTGGCTGAGTTTTAATACACTTTCCGTAGTTTAGGGTGTGGAGTGACTGCTTATTGTTGTTGTTATGACGAAATGTGCTGCTATTGTTCCGACTCCAAGTCCAGATTCAGAACTCTGCTACTGCCTTTGGACGGTACCACAGATCTTCCTTTGTTAGGTCGGTTGGTTTCTCTGGAGTCTGGACAATTGAAAAGGTGGTTAGCATCACCTGGCGTGCCCTCACATGCTGGACATTTGTCCACAATTTCCTTGTCAATTATACTCATGTAGTTATTTAAGATGCGTGACCAACCGGATCTTAACTGCGCTAGGATGGTTCTGGTGCTGCGTGGTAGTTTTACTTCTTCGGCAGCGATTTGTGGGGGCTTGTTATTAAGAACTCGATTCAGAGCGTAGTTCTTTATTGTGTATGCAACAACCCTGGTATGAATGCTTTTTAAGCCCGTCTTATGCATAGGCTTGTCGATGTTACCGATGACTTGATTGTTGTCTTGATGCCTTGATTGTCATTGCAGGGATATTGCTCTTAATGACAGGCCCAAAAATATTGTTGTTAAGCATTTCGTTATGTTCACGGACCAATAATATGCTACATTCCTTGTGTAGGTGATCTCGGTGGGCCATAAAATCCGGTTGCTTTACGCAAGGCTGCGTTCTCTGTGGGTGTCAGCAACTTGGGGTGTCCATATGAGAGCAGCATAATTTATGAAAGGCGTTCCTATTGCTTTATATGTTGTTATTTTTGTGTTTTTATTCTTACCCCACGAACTAGTAAACTACCCACTAGAGAGCTTTCAGTGCATTTTTGCTGTTTTTCAGTATTTTCAATACTGCTTATTGTATTATGTGGCGCTGCTATGCTTTCTGGTTTAAGCTGTGGGTTGCGATCAGTATTTTACGGTTGCGTTACAATTATGCTGGTCTAGCTAGATGATGCAACATTTGTGGTTGTATGTGCGTATTGACTTATTTGTTTATTGTGATTGACATTTCTTAAATCCTTTAGTTTTTCGGATCTGTAGCCTGAAGTTCATATTTTTCATATTTATAAAGAACTTTATTTATAAAGATTTATATATTTATAGTTCTAATATAACTACCTAGAACCATATTTAAAATCAATTCTAGTTGTACATTTTTTTTATATATAAACTTTTTTACTTTATAAGCTATCTAATGTCGTTTTTTCTTTGTTCTACGACTGTTGTTTTACCAAATACATATAAGCATTCAAATTTTGACACATTTCCATGAAGTACTTTGACCACTATGTTCCATCGATTGATTTTTAAATATCTTTTAAATAAGTTCTTATTTTTTAATCAACTTAAGGGTTTAGGGGCAGTCAAAGGTAGATAAAAAAAAATTATCCTCGGCTAGACGCCTCGGCCGTAAACAACTAGCTCGTACTTTAAAGTTTCACTTTTCGTTCTTGATAAATAAATAACTATTAAATACTTTTTTATGCTTCTTATACATAATAAACTATTTTACGTTTCCTTAAGTTTGCGTAAAAGTAAAACATAAGTGTTCGCCTCTATTACTTTACGCCCTGTTTTACTTTTCGCCCTGTTATTATTGCTTTATGCCATCCTATTGTTAGTTTACACACTCTTTTTGTTGCCTTACGCCGTCTTGTAGGAAGTATCAAAAATGTTGTATGTACCACAGGTGTAGAGGTTATTTCAGCCCTAGCGAGTTATAACTTTACACCCTTGGTATATAAATAACTATTGTTTGTCAGTAATTTAATTTATTTTTTAAAACTAATAACATTAAATTATGTATTAAATAGATTTAACCCAAATTTGAAAAAGAAATTATAATTAATTATAATTAATTAGGTATATGACATTATCGCCATATTTGTTGGACCCTGTTCCATAAGTGACGCTTTGCGTGACCACTATAACTTCAAACACGTTGATCTAAAATCATTCAAATAAAAAATATATGTTATTTTAACAGTTTAATGCTTGAACAAAGCTTTTTGGTTTATTATAAATAAACGAAAATGACGTTCTCTTAAATTTACTTTCGGATTTTCAAGACAAAATGCTGCAACTATCAATTGTTTATAACAGAAGTTTTAAAAAAGAAAAAATATCCTTCGATCAAGCATTTGTTTTAAAAAATCTGTATAAATTTTCATTCAAATCCATCGAACGGTTTTTGAATTACAGTGGTCACCAACTTTGAAAACATAAGGTGCGTTCGATTTGACTGAAACAACTGAAAAAACAACAATAATTGCATACAATTTTTCAGGTGTTTCAGTTGTTTCAGTCAAATCCAACTCGGATATAGTTGCGAGAAAAACTCATTTAAAGTTTTGCAATCGATTTATGAATTTAATATGTAATTTAATTACTTACACCGAGTCATCTATTGTAGATGTATGTATATGATCAATGTATCTACTACTGTATTCTTAAAAACAATTTCAATAAATCCAATACAACTGGATTCCAAGACCCACAAATTCGGTTGTTTGCAGTTGCCGCCGACTTTTGATTGAGTATCAGAGAGCCCTGCAATAACTAGAATAAATTTTCAGATATTTTCAAGACATTTTTCTTTGAGAATATGCAAAAAAAAAAGTCAAACAAGTGCGAATATAACTCGCTCGTCGAAGGAAGGTTCCGTGTATATAATATTCCGTGTATATAATAGTTCTCAAAAACACAATTTTAGAAATAAACTCAAACCGGTGCGTGCCTGCGCAATTAAAAAAAATGTTTTGGGCTGGAAAAAAATCACCTTCCATATGACCCCCACCCCCCCTCGTCAAGGTAAAAAATATTTTTTTTTAAAATTTCCACTGTCCAATTAACATTTTAAATGATGAATCGACCGCTATAGTTTTCAGTTAATCTTTAAAATTTTTTTTAGCCGTGAATTTCTTCAAATTTTTTCTTTTGTAATATGTATTCGAAGTTAAGAAGGTGTAGAGAAAAAAAAATTTCACATTTTTGAAAATAAGTCGAAAACTGTGCTTTTGAAAATTACAAAAAAATTGTTTTGAACTACAAAAAATCACCTTTCATATGAAACCACTTGTCAAGGTCCAAAATAATTTTTTTTCGAAATCTCTACTTTCAACTCCCTTCAAAGAACATTTGAAATTATAACGACCAAACAAAAAATTTTCGTTTTTCCTATACGAAATTCCTACAACCGAGATTATTTTCAAATATTTTCTTTTGTAATGTTCGAAGATAAGAGGGGCGGTCAAAACAAAAAATTCACATTTTCAAAAATAAGTCGAAAACTATGCTTTCGAAAATTACAAACAAAATTGTTTTAGACTAGAAAAAATAACCTTTCAATGAATTTTTTTTTTAAATATTTCGATTTATTTCGATTTTTTAAAACCAAACTCAAAACCTTCAAAAAATCTTTTGTTTTACTACCTCCTTATCTATGTAAATAAAATATAGATAAAAACAAATATTCATATATTTTTGTTTTTAGTAGGCGTGGACAATCACATTTTATAACTGTAGAAAATTCTAAGTTGATAGTAATGAGAAAAGTTTGTGAGAAAATCGATTATGTAGAAATTCGGACGGACACCGAATTCTCACTAATGGGGTACCGTTTTTACCCTTGCAAAGTACAGAACCCTAAGAACGATTTTTTGAAAATTCTGGCCACCCGTAACACCTTTATCAATGGTGTTATGTTTTTGTGCTAACGTGTCAAAGAGATAAACGTGAAAAGTTTATAAAATATTTTATAATAATTTGAACTACACAAAATTGCCGTCGACGTATTGTTTGTTACTGTATGGTTGTTATTCGTCTAATTCTATCTGGTTTTGTTTTATCGTATGGCAAGTGATACTTTTTTTATAATATTTTGTACGACCAAGCTTTTAGTCGATGTTTTGTTTATTATTGTACCATCATAAAAATCTCACGCATTTTCCCAACCTCAAACGTATACTAGTTGCCTAATAGTTTTTTAAGTAAAAAATACATATAGTCGGCCCACGCCGATTTCATATGATAATTACCACATATTTTATACATGATGATTACCACATATTTATATTGACCACTTTAAGGTCAATATACTTCGTAAGCCGCCTGTCTTTGATGAGTCCGAAAACTTTTGTTCAGGCATTTTCCTCGATTCGGTCGCTTCTTGTAAATTTTTTAACTATGGATGGTGGAAATTTGTTTTAGAACACGAGGGTAACTTGTCCGACAAAAATGAATGAGAACACAAGGGTAACCTTGTCCGACAACCCAAACAAACCAAATTGTCGGACTCGACAATAGAGACACGTTTTTGTCGGACAAGCTTACCTTTGTGTTGTAAAACAAATTTCCACCACCCATAGCTAAAAAATCGGCAGGCAATCGGCGTTTTCGGAGCTTGCCGAACGAAAAAGCGGCCGAATCGAGGAAAATGCCAGCACAAAAGTTTTCGGACTCATCATGGCGCCTCACGAAGTATAAAATATGTGGTAATCATCAAATAAAATCGGTGTGTTCCCAGGGACTAATAATATAGTGTCTTCTCTTTCACCTTTGTCTTAATATTGAAAGCGATATCTCATTTTGCCGTAGATTTGCAGAGTAAAATTAACTAGAAATAGAAGGTAATCGTCGAATCGAAATAAGTTAAACTTTCGTCTCACCCGACTATTTTGTTGCCAAACCCAACGTCTGATGGTAACTTTTCATAAATTAGACACGCCGTGTTAGATCGATAGAAGTGGCCATTCTAGTTGTAAGTCTCTTAAAAATCAATCAAACCCACACAAATGTAAATAAAACAAAAGCTTTACCGACCGTTAGTTTAGAAATAATTAAATCTCTTTTGAAAAATATTAAAGTTAAATAGGTGTAAAAGCTTTGGACTGCATGTAGGCACAGCATGCAAGAATCTCCAAAATCTCTAAACATGGAAGAAGATCTTGGTGATGTTTTAGAAGATAACATATAAGTACATCTTTAAACTTCTCAAATTATTTTTTTTCTCACCGTAGCAGGACTTGTGGGGACAGGAAAAAGAACAAATGTTTTCAAGGTTGAGCCTCTCTCTAAAACTAAATTACAGAATATAGTTAAAAAAGACTGCATATGTGGATTGTTTGATTAAAATGAGAAATTAAAAATCTGCCAGACAAAGAAATTCAAATTTTTACAATAATATTGGCTGTAAATGCAATGAACTGAAGTAGAAGTAAATACAAATATATTTGAATATACTGCACAACAAACTGAAAAATAAAAATTGTATTTCGTCTTAAGCCCATACTCATAAATTTACCGAAATCAATATTCACGATTGTCTTCAATCCACAAAGATAAAAAAAAACGTACATTAACACCGCAGAACGTTATTTTTTTATGCGTCATATTAACATGTTTGACATTGAACTTCAAATATCCACCGATATCATGTTGACCGTTTTCTTTTTATATTCATTCAGAATCATTACTTAATGACCAGGTCTGAAAAATGCATAGTAAAAGTGACCATGGTGAATCGAACCCAGCACCCTAGATTTACGAGGATAGCACTTTGTTGTGAAATAAATTTGTAATTCTTATTACACTACACTTGTTTTTATTAAAAACATAAACTAAAATACTGCCAAGATCACTGGTTAATGCAGGAAGCGCAGAAATAATCCAACCTGTCATTCAATTTTATAAAAGAGACAGTCAAGAATTGATGAAAGATGTTGTTAGCATAAAAAGAAAAATACATGCAAGAAGCATTGGTCCTGAAATGGGGAATATTCGTAAAATGTATGCCTCGTGTGTTGCGCAGATGTTAAAAAAGGCTTTTTCAAGTTTTGTACTTTAAGGTCAACATTTTGTGTTCTTACAGGAACACACTAAGTTTGTGTATGCTCAACGTACATTTTATCCATACCCTCAAAGAGAAGATGCACAAATGGATTTCCCATAGATTTTATATCAAATTCTTAATTTGTCTCCGTGACACAACTGCTACTAGATTGAAGTTCTGTGAAAATTTGTCTTTTGTAATAGAAAATGCGACACAGGGTTATCAGTAAAACCGCACGTCTTATACTATTAGGTATCGAAATCCAAAATTCTACGTACACGCCGTGCTACATGGGTAACGTTGACAGAATTAGGTTGGTGCTAAATACTGCTTATACTCAATGCTTCTACAACACGACGAGTCATTGGCACCTTAAAACTAATGCAACTCAAGCATCTGTTCTCAATATTAGGGGCGGTTTGCGTCTATCTTGGATCAAGCGCCTCGCTATATAAACGTGTATAAACTCTGAAACCTAGCCTCGGATTATCTCGAACTCATTACAAGAACGTCCTTCGCAAACTGTACACGCACTAAGATTAAAAAATGGGAACCTGGAACGTGCTAAGCCTTAGAAAACCAGGCGGTCTATCAAAACTCCTCACAAACCAATTCGATACTACACACTGGATATAGTGTTATTACATGAACTAAGATGTCCAGCGAGTGGAATCAGAAGAAGAAAGATTACACTCTTTACTATTGCGGTCAACAAAACGGTGTAGTTTTTGGAGTTGGCTTTCTCATACATCGTCGCGTGAATCAACATGTTAGCGACTTCTGCCCAATTAATATGCGGATATGCACTGAAAATCCGCATGCCATCGTCAATGTTCATGGACCTACTGAAGACAAAGTAGATGGCATTTAAGAACTGGAAAGTCATCCATGACTTCTGATATAGAAATTGTAGTAGGTGACCTTAATGCTCAAATTGGTCGATCAAATATCGGCCTTAACAGTTTGTAGCATAATTCATAACAATAACGAATTTCGCGCAGCTTAAACAGCTATGTTGTATGATTGAGCTTTATGTCACACTTACTTCTCTCACCAGAGAATCCACAAAGCAACGGGGCAATTGAACGACGGGAAAACTGAAAATCAAATCGATCATGTTACGATCTCTAAGAGAAACTCACAAATGTAACTAACGTTCGACCAGAGGTGTTGATATGGACATTGATCATATGCTTGTCATCTTTAAGTGCAAGAGCAAGTTGTCATCTACATATAATAGACAAGCAAAAAAGACGTCGACGAATTTAAACAACCGGCATCGCTGAATAGATAATAGGAAATAGTGACGCAAAGTATAGAAGAGCATGGCATCCCGTGATGCCTTTAAACATACAAGAAGATTGGCAAATGCTTCAATCAACAATTATATCCGCAGTACAAACTACAATCGAAAAATGACTGCAAATTCACGCAACGAATGGTTTGATAGCGATTGCCGCCAAAGTGTTAAACAATAAACATAATCAAAAACTGCTAGAAAAGTAGTTAATAAAGAACACCCAAAGCGTTTAGGATGATTATCTAAGCGCGAGAAAAGCCAAAGCAAAACTTCTACGAAAAAGAAACGCGAACACCTGAAGAGATGCTTCGATAACATTAACCAACATGCAGGTA
The DNA here is from genome assembly GCA_963693315.1 of Diogma glabrata. Lineage (NCBI taxonomy): Eukaryota > Metazoa > Arthropoda > Insecta > Diptera > Cylindrotomidae > Diogma > Diogma glabrata. The sequence goes on along the minus strand of OY856188.1, from coordinate 72,819,500 downwards.
ATGAAAATTTGAAAGAGTGCTATGCCAATGCGCGGAGTCTGACAAAAAATTCCACTTAAAATCCACATTCATCAAAAATGGGAACAACGACAAATGAACGTGATGTGTTGGTAGTATGTCATTTATCCTATTCGATCAATTGCTCTGTAAAGTGAGGAGATTTTTTGTTCCTTACCCAACAGAAGAAGTGGAAGCTGCCATAAAAAAACTGAAAAATGATAAATCACCAGGTATCGATGGAATTCCTGCAGAACTATTTAAAAATGGAGGATCAGCTCTTGTCTCACGTATATACTACCTGATTATTGCAATCTGTGACCAAGAAAAACTACCTGCTGCATAAGAAGCAGCTCGCATTGTTCCGCTACATAAACTCCCAATTAACAAAGCATTAATTCGACCTTTGGAATTGAAAACTGGACACTAACTTCCACCGATTGTAGAATGTAAAGTTGCTAAAAATAAATAAAATCCGAATGAATCATGAAATCAAACAGCTTCTTGGAGGCTGCGATGTAATCGGATTCATTAAATCCATCTGAATTAGATGGTTTGGTCATGGAGAAAAACTTCATTAGATTGAATGATAAAAAAGTGTCCTTACAACAACCAGCTGGTGTTTGTCGAAGAGGAAGACCCAGACAACGCTGGTGTGATGAGTTTGATGACATCGTCCAAGACCTTCGTGATATAGGATGTCGAAACCATATTCATGGAACGAGATGAATGAAAGCTGATGACACACGACAAAATCCTTCTAGAGATGGGATGTAAACGGCAGAGAGAGTCTTATGCTATCCGTTCATTCATCATACACTGCAAGAACACAGGTGAAAATATCACCGCAATAGTACACATATTTAAAGGTCTGACTTAAATTGTCTGGCTAAACATTTCGAATATTAAGTCACACCCATAAGTTTAACAAATTTGATTATGGCTTAATCGAACCAGTTAAGAATTATAGCAACTCAACATGTCTTAACCTTGGTCTAATGAAGGCGATTGTCGGGAAACCAGGAAAGCTTTTAATATTTTTGCTTCATCCCTGCCTTCTTATGATTATATTGCACAAATAGATATCAGAACTAAACGTTCAATATCAATTTTTTGTTGGCCCAAATGAGGGGCATACATTTCAAAACTTATCTTTGGATTTATTCTACATACTATATTTCGCTCATTTTACAATAAAAGCGAAAGCAAATTTAAAAAAGTTTCTTTACTTATGTTTTCATTGTTCTTTTATAAATACGAAAATAATCTTTCTTGAATTTTCGTTTGTTTTTTATTGACATTGCAATTGTAAATTTATTTATAATTGTAATTTTATGCAATATATCTCAAATTGTTATGCTTAAAATAATAAAATGTAATTTATTAAGTATAATAAGGATATACTGTATAAATGTAGCCGTTTCTATCACACCCTCTAACTATAAAAATATTACCATTTTGATTTGAAATTCTAATTATATTAATAAAAATAGTTATTATAAGTCTTCTATTATCGAAAAAAGATACATAAGCAAATATAAATTTTAACTACAACTAAAATCAATTTTTGTTTTTATTTCTAGATTACATACATTATCCACATTAATTTAATTTCCATTAATTAATGATTTATGTGGTACTAATCGTAATATCAAGAGGATATAATTTAATATTTTACAAAATGGCTGAATTGATTAAGTGGAATAAAAATTATTAAATTTTTCTAAATATTTTTGCACGTGTTATTTTTATTTATTACTTGCTATCGGTGCTTTTATTTTTTTTTTGTGTGATTCAATAAGTTTAAAAGTGATTAAAAAGTATCCATATATATTGTTTGATTACAAAAAATAGCAAAAAAAAAATTATGTGCATAAAAAAGTGAAACAAAATTAGTCCAATAATCATATTGTAAAATTAAATTATCTGTTGCTCTATATAAGTTTATAATTTTATGGGCTTCAATTTTCATAATAGAGGCTTAAAAAGTTGAGATATTAGAAAAAAAATTAATTTGAAAAAATACATATTAGTTTTTAATAATAATGGTGTTGTGGATTGGTTTAAAATGATAACGTCGGAATGAAATGGAAGCGGCATTACGGTCAGTGCAGGTTGGGCCACCCGGCCAGAGAAATGATACGGGGCCCCCGCAACAAACATCTTCTATTTCATATCAACAAAGAGTTACGACGGGGGCATCACCAATTCACCGGTAAGTTTATTATAATTTAATAAAAAATTTAATGTTATTTTATTTTAACTATTATTTATATACTTATGCGACACATAAGAAATTTTATTTAGTTAAACGCGAATCGCCTAGAGAAATTAAAATTCACATTTTGGACAAAGGAAAGTCAAGGTTTTAAAATTTGAATTCGTCTACTAACAAAAATTTGATTGTTATTGTCTTTCAATTCAAAATTTTTATTTGAATAAATCAACTATTTTAAATGAATAAGTTTTATATAATTCCTTTTTTACTCAATGTTCCTTTTTTTATGAAATTAATGCTCAGCCATTTTGAACATTTTTATGCTATATACTTACTTATATTGAGAAAAAGTGTTTTTATTTTTCTTATATATAAATTTATATCATCAGGCAAAAGCAAATGTGAAGAATTTGTAGAAAATAATATAAAATAAATAAACACATACATGAACAATGGTTAAAATAGAAATTTTTTTGTGTTAGGTGCGGGCGAAGTGTATTGTATATTGATTTATTTTAACTTTAGAAATAGATATTTGTATGAATTTCCTTTTTTCATTGTTTTCACAAGCAATTAGTAAACTATATTCGCATACACATATAAATATATTGATTGGTTAGAGGACTTATCAGCTTTGCTACCCTGTTATCACGAGTTTTGAATATAGTTTCTGAATAACATGAAAATTTAATTAAAAACAAAATAGTTCTAAAACATGGAGTAACGTGTTTTGTTCTTATATTCTTTGAAAGGCATATATGTCTACATAATTGTTAATTTCATATCTCGATTCTGTAAAAAATTTAATTTTGTCGTAAAAATATATGTAACGAGAATCCCTCCTTCATTTCACTTACTAGAAAGGAGAAATGATATCAAAGAAAATTGTGTTTGGCTAATTGTTTGCCTGTTTTATTTTACCTTTGCCTAGATATTTTTTTTTCTACCTTAAATTACAAAGCGTCTTCAAATTTCAAAATGATACTGTTTATGTACAACTAGAATAAGATAATTTAAAAATATGAAATAATATCTTCTATTTTATCAAAAAACATTTCGTTTTTCTGGAAAAGATATGAAGGTTAAACATAAGAATTTATATTTTTCACCGTAAGATAGAGGGTTGGGAGGTTTTTACAAAGGTTTCATATAATCTTTTAATAACAATTATATTTTAATGAAGACCCTAAAATTGGAGATAAAATAATCCTCTCTATTGAGTTGAGAGGGTAAAGTTTGAATGTATCTCTGTAGTCTGTACCAAATTTTATTGTGGCAACAATTTGCAAAATGAACGTATATAAGGTATACAAGATATACAAGGTTGCATTTAAATCTGATTTTATTTAAAAAAAAATCAAAAAAATCTGATTTATTTGATTTAAATCAGATTTTTATGATTTTTAAAACAATGTAGTTTAATTTGAATAATTTTTGAAGTGATCCTATATATCCCTACGCTACGTAACTACTTTATATAAATATATTATAAATCATTAGCTTTTGTTTTATTTTTTTGAGGGGCAAGGAAAGACAAAAGCAAAGGAACAATTTGTGGTTACTAGATTTTTACACTGAAATACTGATTGTTGTCTAGCGACATGAAAGGCGTGTCTTGTCAAACGCCGATTCCAAACTAAGAACTTTGTTACTGCTTTAAAGTCAGAGATATCCCATTGTGCAGGTCCGAAATCCTCCTCGAACATGTAAATAACTGGTTAACATTAAACGGTGTTGCAATTTATACGTAACAACTGTTAATAACTTGTATTAGGAAACTGTTTAGGATTTAATACCGTCAAGATCTTAATAGTAATTAATTTTTAGTGGAAATGTTTTTTTCTTGGAAATGTTTGTCTGGAAATTGGTGTGTAATATTTTAATTTATATGTAATTATTTTTTTTATTTCTAGAACAATTTCTAGAATCTGTTTATACATTTTATGTGGGTTTGTCAATGTTTCCAATTGTGGTTTAATCTGTGAAATTATTATTGAAGTTTTGAAGACGACGATAGGCTAACTTCTTAATTATTATCAGTTGTTTCCAGTCGCAAGCACTATGCAATTGCGTTAGCGTGACGTGATACATATGCCGTTGGTCAGGTGAGGTATAGGTTAAAAAATGGTGAATGCATCTCGCATTTTGACAATCCTTGTCTGAATACGTCTAAGATCGAAGAAAAATCAAAGGACATTTGATCAGTGCCTGGGGTAGTTGTACAACCAGGACTTGAATACATATATCCGTTTTGTTCGTGCAAATTTTTTTTTTTTAAAGAATTAAGTCCATCATCACCTTAGAACGCATGTTGTTATGGGACCTCTTCTATATGTTGTGAAACATTTTGAAATTCTTACCAACCACACAATATATTTTATTTTAAAAAAAATTTTGTTTGGGATTTGCTTAAAATTTTAGAAAATTTTTCAATTGATTTAAATCAAAACTCAATATGGTAATTGACTCAATATGGAAAAACTCAGCATATTGAGTAAGCTGATCTTGAAATTTCTAACAATTTTAAAACTTTATGCACATTTATAGTTATTAATAGTATATTACATATCTAGAGTTGTAAATAGCATTTTACATGCGAGGGAGAATTTTGCGCGTAGCGTCGAATGCAGTATCTTCACGAGCATGGAAAATGCTTTACAACTCGAGATTTGTCATATACTTTTTCTACGACATTGTTTTAATGCCCAAACGCATATAATTACATTTTTGAAAAAATGAACTACTAATTATAAATTAAATGCAAATAGTTTACAAATTGTGGTAGGCTTTGCATTATTCTGTGTCAAAATGAATTGAAATATGTATTTTTATTTTCTGAACACGTATATAACTTGTCTATAAACTCAAAGTTTCATACGTCATCCCTTACCTTTACAAAAACTCACAAAACGCATTTCTTTTTTTAAAAAAGACACTCAGGCGATGGCGGACAAACAAATATGGGTCAAACTCAAACAGTAAGGTAGGTTATAATCGTATTCGTCAAGCAAAGATACACCAACATCTACCTAGTATCAAGTAGAATCCATATTAAAAAATATCATGGGTAACTCATGGTTTTATGAAGTAGAATGATCTTATAATTTATACGATTTACCTGTTAACTTAAACTTTGACATCTATTCAAGGTCAAACGTTGCCAGATTTAAAAGGTGGTAAACTGCACTTTTTCTTATCACAGTACTACTAATATATCCTGAAAATTTTAGGGAAATCAAATGTATCAACTATCACACCCTCATACACTTTCCAACTTTAAAAGAAAGACTTAATTACTTAACATTTGCATATAGCCTTATTTATGTATATTTATTTATATATATGCCTTATTTGATATGCTTTTGTTTGAAGTCTTGGTTGGTGTTTGGTTTCAGTAGGTACATGTAGGTCAATTAGGGATAAATTATTGTATTTGACAACGGATTTTCTCAATGGCGCTTTTGCACACTTGTATGCAGTGCAACACATCGCTTCTTCGACTACTATAGACCAGACTTCTGACCGGTACCAAACTATTCACGCCGTATCCCTATCAAAGCCAGATCAGCTCAAATAGGACATTTACTACTACGGTTTGGAAAATGTTTGTCCGAATAATAGGTGTAATGACTTAGTGCTAACTGTAATAGAGCCGAGAAAACTAGTGCCATAGCGCCGAGAAAATGTTGTATGGAGTCTCGACACTAATTCAATTCAGACTGAAATAGCGTAAAGATGAAATTCTCAATGTGATTACACTGACATAGTGCCGAGAGTCAAACACGTCGGCGTTGTGTCAGAAAAATTCAAAATTGAATATCTCGGTGCTAATTCAGTTTGAATTGTTAAAATGATTTAGTGCAGAGAGTTGAAATTTCGGCGTTATTACAGATTTTGTTTAAATTGAGTTCTCGGCGCTTTTTCAATTTAAACCGATTTAGTGACGTAAGGCAAAAATCATGGTTGACCACGAATTTTGAGCACATTTACACACATACCTATAAAACTTATTTAAGATAATTTTTACATTTACGTATGTGTAACGTACGCAGAAAAACGTAAGCATAGAATCGAATATTTAGTTTGTTTGTCAGTAAGGGTTCGTTTATGTTGAAGCTTCGATAAACGAGTCAAGCAGTGATAAAAGCGTCGAATAGCGCTATTCTTTTATAGTGTTTATGTTGGAGCTTCGAGAATTTTATTATTAGTTTATTTATTTAGTATAATTAAATACCAATAAAATTATTTTCCTAATACATATTACAAACTTAATATAATTTCATTATTATTAATTAATAATTTAACAAACAATAGTCCCTAATCGTGTTCTTAAATTTAATTAAATTTACCTCATTTTTTAAATACAAAGATAGTGAATTAAATAAATCTAAACCCTTATACATTAACATATTTTTTGTTTTGTCATTTTTACATAATCTCAACCTAAAATCTGATTGACTTCTTGTGTTATAATTGTGAACTTCATTTACATAGGTTAGTTTTTCTGTCAAGTAATGAGGAAGAATATTATTTTTTAATTTAAATACAAGAATTAACACATTCATTTTTATTCTTTGCTCTACACTTAAGAAATTTAATGAGAGAGCTGAATAGTCTGTAGGGTTAATATTGCGGAGCACCCAGAAAATATCGAAAGTAACCGAAAATAAATTTAAAAAGAGTTTAGAACTAGATCTAGGGTACTATATAATTCAATTGGCAATAAAACATTCGTTAAGCTTAGAAACATGAAATATTCACTAAAGCTATTTTGTCTGGACTAAAATGCTCTTAGTTCAATACGTTATAAGAAATACAGTTTCTTTCAGATTGGAAAAACTCGATTTGTGTTAAAAAATTCGTGCAAAGTTTCTCGTTCGGTCATTAATGGAGTGTGGTTCTCGAAGTTTGCCATTCGTAGCTTCTGTCTTATAAATACGTAAGTTTTTATTATTTCCATGCCAGAGTAACCATGCTTAAAATAATGACAACGAAGTCGTTCCCAAATACATGAATCCACCTAATGTGACACAGTTCCCTTTTATAGATATTGGGTAAAAAATAAGCAAGCAAGACTGGAGATTGTTTTACCTACAAATGGAAAATAGTTGCCAGAAATTTGCAAAAAAGCACTTTCAACAGTTATAAAATTGTTTTTATTTAAATATTGTCGAACTATAAATTAATAAAATAAAAGCGACATTTGCATAATATTTTAAACTAAGGTTACAAAGCGTCCCGATTTTGGTGGAATTGTCCCGCCTTTTAAAGAAATGTCCCGCGTTCTAATTAATGATCTAATTAAAAAATTCTTTGTGTAGATTTGTTTTACTCATTTTCATCAAATAATCGGCAGCCGATTAATCGGTATCGGCCGATAAAGAAAGCCGATTAATCGGTAATCGGGAATCGGCAATTTTGCTTATCGGTGCAACCCTAATCGAAATATAAAATAATTTTGACTAAGTTTCAAAAATTACGTTTATTTCGCAAACGGCAACGCTCATCACTAATTCAAATCAGTTCCAGTGCTGTTATTTTTGCATTGCATATTTTGCCATTTAAAATAATTAGTGTTTTTATTTTAGATTCAAAGTTGCTGTTCACGTCAACCGATAATCAGTTGTTTCGAATGTGCATATAGGGATAAAGGATATTGGTATCGGCAAATGATTTTAATGCGGCTCCGTTGCTTCTCTCTCTTATCATTTTACACATTTGCATAGCAGTTCTTGGTACATCCTCATTTCGTATTTTTATGTAATTTTTAAAATGCACATTGCACACATCCGTCGATTAATGATTTATCGAAGATCATGGAGTTCATCGCAGCAGTTATGATATCCTCTATTGGGATATTCGTGGTATAAAAAAAACTGAGAATTTTACAACGAATTCTTTATTAACTATCCGATGTTTATAAAGTTCCTTCAACAAGCGGTCTACGATAGTGAGGTACGTGCCAACACGGAGCTTATTACGTGCTGTATGACTCGCGTTTCATCAGCTTGCTATGTTCTACATCTATTTTTTGTGTTAACTTCATGATATTGTTGCACTCCAAATTATTCCATTGCATTCTCCTCGAAATTTTCAAACTGATCACGGAGTACAAGGAATCATAAAGGACAGCTACCTGGCTTACGTTAATGGACTGCATATTCTTATTAACTGCATGAAATCTGCACAGAACCTTATTCCATATGATTTAAATAATAACATTGTCTAAAAAATATTGCTCATTAAGGAGGCCACGTGCTTCATTGCGAGCACCATTTGTTTTTCTGTAACATCTTTTTCAATATATTCCAATGCTCTAATGAGTCTAATGATAGTATTCCAATTTACAGTTAAGCTTTCACAAGCATCTGATTTAGCTCGCCGAGGGTTCCGTCTCCGTGTATATAATATTCTACGCGAATAGTTCTTCTAAAAAACAATTTTAGAAATAAATCAAAATCGCTATTCTCGCATATTACAAAAAATTGTTTTAGACAGCAAAAAAAATCACCTTTCATATGACACCTGTCAAGGTCAAATAAATTTTTTTTTTTCCAAATTTCCGCTCTCATCAAGTCGAAAACTGTCCTTTTGAAAATTACAAAAAAAAATTCCTTTCATATGACCCTACTTGACATAAACAAAAATAATTTTTTTTGGAAATTTCTACTCTCACTCAACCCCTTTCAAATAACGCTTTGAAAGATACGCCGACTGCTATAGGTTGTGTTCAATTTAATCTTACATTTCCTATAACGTGACTTTTTTCATATTTTTTCTTTTGTAATATTCGGAGTTAAGGGGATAGGGGGGCAGGAAAATTAACTCACATTTTTGGTAATAATTCAAAAACTAAGCAGTCGATAATTTATTGAATTTTGTTTTGAAAATATACTTCAATCTTTTTCGATTTGTCTAAATCAAACTCGATTCCTTAAAAAAAAAACTTTTGCTTTACTCTCTCCTTATCTATGTCTATAAAATACAAATAAAACAATATTTGCAATTTGTCAAGTAGGCGTGGACAAATACATTTTATAACTGTAGAAAACTTCAAGTTGATAGCACTTATAGTTTGTGGGAAACTCGATTATGTAGAAATTCGAACGGACACCGAATTCTCACCAATAGGGTACCATTTTTACCTTTTCAAAGTATGGAACCCTAATTACTTAAATGTTTTGAATCAGTTTAAAAAAATCACTCGACTCAAAGAACTTACTGTGAATTTATGATATAGGCTGTGTGCGAATCGACAAATATTTGACAGAACCAAATTTTTGTTGAATTTGAAATACATTTTTGTAAAAACACAATTTTGACATACAGAGAAAAAGTTTTTAATTTTGCTGTGTGAAATAAAACAAATTTTGACATTAGCAAAAATAAATAATTTAAAAATTATAATTATATATTTATATAATGAACAACATAAACAAAAAATATTTGCCAATGTTAACATAACAGCACAATAAATCCCGAATTTAGAAAGTTTAATGGATTCGTCATATTAGAGAGGTAAATATAAAGTGAGGTTAGATTGAATGAAATGAAAATCAAAAATCACTTTAGCGTCTAAAAAGAATTTCGTCGTAATTTGGTGTTCTTCTGTCATAATTTGATGATGCTAAATAGTAAAACCTATACCAGATTCTGACGTTTCGTTATGGTGAATATAAATTTCAAAAGACAATATTATGACCATTAAGTAGTAATTGGCATCTGTCATTATTTCGTCGTTTCACATACAGCCATACATAATTACATGACAATTTTTTTATAAAGACGGGGTGGAGGCGGCAGATCTTGTTTGTTCCAGGCGACCAAGATTGTAAATCTGGCCATTTGCTCTTATCCACCTGGCTGGATCAGGGTGAACTAGAACTAATAGGATAATTCACAGCCGGCACGTATCAGAAATCAAATTTGATTCTTTTTTATTGAATTGAATACTTTATTTGTCCTGGTTCAGTAAGTCTGTCCTATGATCCGGTTGTCGACCTGTATAGGTTTAAGTGTTTCACGCTTCATTAGAGCATAATCCGGTCCCAATCAGTGGTGGGGAAGTCAGTACAGATTGAACCGTAGCATTATGAATTAAAGTCAGGTGATTCTTCCATAGCATTTTTGGTACTAAGTTTTTCATTCATTTTTTTATTTCTATAATTACAAAAACCGTTTTTTTTAAAAGGTGAAGATTTAGTTTTTCTGATCTAAAACGAGTCTGCGCTGGCCGAGCTAAAAAGAAATTAACAAATGCCAATTGGAGTCAAACGGCAATCCTGTTTTGGAAAAATAAATGTATTTGTTAAAAAATATGGAAATAGTGCCGACATTTCTTAAAAATATTAATCCTATCGGTGCCAATTTACTATCACTTGAATTAATGCCAAGAGTTTAATCCCGGCACTTAGTCAAAAACTATATGAATCCAAACTATGCACTTATTGAATGCCGTAATTTTTAGAAAACTAAATCTCTGTCCTATGCCCGTTTAGAAATGTTTGCGTTTGGAAAATTTTCGCAAATTCAAAAAAAAAATTAATTATAGTGCCGAGAATTTTCTCGGCGCTATGTCATTGGCGCTATATGATGGAACCGAATAATATGCTAGCCGCCAAATTCAATCAAATAAATAAAATATAACATGTTATTACATTTACATCAATTAAGTACAAAATAATTAAAATAAAATAAAAATAATCTAATGAAAAAGAATTTAAAACTTATACCAATCTTATCTTTACTATCACAGTCTTTTAACTGACAACCGATAACTAAACGACATTTGAGTAAACGTAATAGGCCTCAGATCAGGATAAATAAGGTAGATCATAATAGGGATTATAGATTTGATTTCTAATATAGGAAGGATGTGAATCCCATATTACGGCTTGCCTTATTATATCATGATCCGGGTCGGATCATAATAGGGCATGCATGACTAAAATGCTGCCTAGTCGGTCTGTTGCCAAAAATCGATTTTCATTTCTAAATTATTTAGCGTCTTGCAGAGCAATGACATCCATTTTATACCTTACCGCCTCTCTGTTAATAATGAAAAATATCGATAAAAGGCGTACTGCATACTTTGTGAATCGAAAGTCTGCCCCATTTCAAATGCCAGGTAAGCCAAGGTTTGTTATCATTTTCATTTGTCTAACGATAAAAGCTTTTAAACGAACTCTTATCTCGATTACATCATATTTCTCCACCCAGACATTTGAAAAAAGAATAATGGTTTACCAAACATTTGTTGGATATTTCTTTAAAACCGTCAAACAATTATGCAACTTTTAAAATAATGTTAAACCTACGCTATGCTGTAATCAAACAACACAAGTTTAATTTAATTGAAATTAAATGTAAATTTCACGTTAAAAATTCTATCTTTATTCTGAAAATTATACTAGCTGGTTGGTATGAGTAATTATCATGGCTACCATTTTATTGTAATATTATTTGTACATTCGCTGTGCATTGTTTTCCATTGGAAAAACTAAAACGAGAAATTATATTTACATTAAATAAATTTTGCTCAATTCAATAAATAGTTGTTGAAAGTAGGTGGAAAACATAAGCATTAAGATTTTGGGAGAAAAAGTAAAAACATATTTTTTTAAAATGTAATTAATTTTTTTACTGAAATACCTTTAACCACTTTGAAACACCTGCGTCGTTAATGTTCTTTTATAAAATAAGACTTAATGTGTTTTGGGTAAAATAAAACGAAATGTTGATTTTATTATTATATTGTTGCGAATGTGCCTTTCTTTATACTTTGATTCAGTTTGGTTAGGTTCTTCAAACCATCATTTTAATAAAAACGTTATTCTTTGATTGGATGGTATTCGAGTTTCTGCCAGTTTGTTTTCAATTTGTGTTTTGAAGTTGGAAGAGAAGTAAGAATTGTTTGTCTCTTATGTTGAGCACTGGCAAGGAACAAATCGGGAGAGCTGCTGTTTTTGCTCCAAAACATGTAACGTGTTGGTGAAGAATCGTAGAGTATGCCAACTTTTAATTGCTCGATTTATTCGAATAAATCGATCCTTCGAGGATCAGTTAAGGCAGAATAACCATGTTGAATGACGGATGTTTAGGTTGCCCAAAATGTAGCAAACATTTATTTAACAGTAATTTATTGTAGCAGTTTACAAGCTTGATTTCGGTTTTCCTCAGTGTTATGCTGAAAGCTTGTAGTTCCAAAAGATCGTCTTGTGCGTTGCTCGTATTATTTATTATGTAGTATCTGACGTCTGAATGAATGATGAATGATGAAGCAGTTAACTTTTCTTGACATTTAATAAACGAAAGGAGTTAATCTAATACTTTGTTGTAAGTTCTGCTATAATGCAAATATAAGGCTGCTACTATCTATACCCTCGTTTTATAATTATCTCTGTAGTAATATACTTTCAGCCATAAAATGAAATAGCAACATTAAAGAAAAAAGAAGCGAAAACCGGTTGTTTACGAAAGGCACCGTTTTGGTCATGTTCACTTATCAAATATCTTTTGAATCTGGCCATTAGATGTAGTTCTTGGTAGTGAATGGTGATTCCTTCAGTTCATCCTGTATACATATTACATATATAATTCAAGTTATGTGATCCTTATTCACTTGATTGCATAATGTGATCCACTCTGATCGTACATATAAGTTTGAACTTTTGCATAGAATTTCTCATCGACCATAGTTAAAAAAATAAGTCTTTCAAATATTAACTAGCAACCACATTCCTGTTGAAACTTGAAAAGTAAACTGGGATAAATTTATTCGACACAAATTTTATTAAATTATTCCGTAACCTTTTTAAAGACAAGTAAATTTATTCAAAATAAAAATTCATTGGAATTACAATGGCTAAGCAGATGGTTTTGTTATAGACTGGACTATAATCACAACTCGAAGACTTCTTTAAACATTTTTCAAACAAATTTAATAACCTTTCACCATGAAATAAATAGTTTTAGCAGGTGAATTTGTTTGCTTGCAAAGACAAGAAACTTTCAAAAACTTATTTTCATCAAAACATCTTTTTACAAAATAAAATAAGTTACTTCCTTCCGTTTTGTATTTGTTAATGTTCTGTTGAATTTTGAATAAAGTTTTGAGCATACATACGTCTAAATTATTATTCGAAACAAAAGTATGGATAATATGTATGATTTTTTCATTGAATTGGTTTTATTTTGCACAAAGGAAAATGGTATTTATATGCTTTTATTTAATGGTCATTGTAAGTAGTTGGCAGCTAGAATGTAGTAATTATTTTTCCGTGCAATGTTGTTTATCCTGTATGTACCCGTTTCTAGTAGTTTTAGACCAAAAAAAATTGACATTAAAATAGATTTTATCAATTTTTGAATACTTATACTTTCGACCCAGTTGCCACGAAATCAATAATAATACATTTTATTCTATTTTATAAGTTAATACACGCGCTGTTGGCAATTGGAATAATAAAATGAAAGGATTTACTTCGTTCAGTAAAAAATAACAACATACAAAATTAAAATAGGGTTCGAATAATAAATGAATACTAAAATATTCATTGATTAAAAATAATAAAATAAAACAATTTTTTTAATTAACACACTTTTATTCAATGAAAATACTTCGTTTTATAATACTTAGGTCTTAGGTAACCTAATACTGAGGTTTGGCAATATTGTAACTTTCATATTTTTACGGTGGCAATAAAGTGTCATATTTTTACGGCAGTAAAGTAACATATTGTTTTGAAAAAAATTTGATGTGTTAATTTCATATTCATGAAAAATTTAAACGTTTGCCGAAAAAAATGTGTATTTAATTCGGTGCTAAAGTAATTTTTTGTGTTTCGTCTATAATTGTCGGTCTTCCAAAAGTTGGCCGCCAAACTTTAGACTCAACACAAAAAAAACATTTTAGTTTGGTTTGCCAGACTTGGTCCCAGGAAATCAGTCTAAATTTAGTCCAAGCTTTGGCCGTTTGAAAATGCTAAGCCTCTAAACCCCAAAATCCCAAAAGTTGTAGCACGGACTTAGCCCAGGTTTGGTCCCTTGGCTTTTTCTTAACCCGGCTGTTATCATAATGGCTTCTTCGTGCTTAATGCGTTATAACTAAAGTATTTTTGAAGTATTTGAAATATTCATAACGGCTTTTCTACGATAACTAAAGCATATGTAAATTTTGATTGAAATTTCGCAAACGATATATTTCTAAAATGGATGTCACTTGTCATTATCACTCAGTGAATTTTAATAGAATAAAATTTATTCAAATGAAATAGGGTTCAGATCAGAAACTATAGGACATACCTTAATTAAAAAATAATATATAATTCTAATCCGGCATTTACTACTAGGGGTGAGATAGGTCTTCGCAGTCCGGGCCGGATCAGGAAAAATAGGACATGCACTAGTAGTAGTGAAATCAGGTATGATTTCTGATAGAGAACCTATTAGGACTTACCTTATTACACCCTGATGCGGCCTGGATTATAATAGGGCATGCCTGATTGCCTGAACAAATTACTAGTCGGGTGGTTGAGCTAGAATGGCTTGACAGTTGTCAGGATTTAACGGATACACTAAACATCAACCATATGACAGTTTACAATCATTTAAAAAGACTGACTATGCAAAGAAGCTCTATGTTTGAGTACCACATGAATAATGCAAAGAAATTTCATTAACCGAATATCTTTTAGTGAAATGCTGCTAAAACGTCATCGAGTCTTTTCGGAAGCGAATCATCACGAGTGATGAAAAATGAGTTAAATTCAATAATATGTATTAATAAGGTTTTCCATAATTTTATCTTAATTATCCAAATTTATTTTAAGTATCCAAAAATAAAACTCTTTTAATTAAATTGAAATTAAATACAATAGTATAAAACGCAAACGATCATAAACTACCATAAGAAGAACCGTAAACTACTCCAAAGTCTGAATTGTCGTCTAATATAGTGATGATGTGTGTATTGTAGGGTTGAAAGGGAATCGTTTATTATTAACTGCTATTTCCTCGCCAAACGAGTAATTCGGTCTGCTTTTGTCAGTAATTAACCAAATTAACGCAAGCAATTCAAACAACGTGTCAAAAATTGGTCGAAAGGGTATTGTCTTGCATCAACACAATACTACCGATTAATCGGTAGATAATCGGTAATCGGCCATTTTGCCGATTAATCGGCATCGGCTTTTTTGTCCGATTGATCGGCCGATTATCAAGACATGCGTTTTTAATTGTTTATTTCATTTTAAACACAACAAATACCAAATTCTGAAACACCATAGTCAGCCGACAGCCATAGTTAAAAACCTTTTTAAAAATGTATAAGATTGAGTGAGCGCTGTTTAAAAATATGAAAAATCTGTCTGAAAATTATATAAAAAATTGCGATGTTACTTAAATTAAAAGCTCTTTCAAATGACACTTCCCTAAACTGTGTCATGAATGTTGGTTTAACCCATTCATAAATTCTTACTTGAGATTGTATTTTTCATTGTAATCTTATTAATTTTTCTATCATTCCGAAATCCGAACTCTAAGTTTTTCAGTCAATCAGGTTCGGAACAAACCGAAAAATACCATGGAAGGACTGCTATTAATCAAAATTATACAAAAAATGCGCGGTGTAAATTTCAAAAATAAATGTAAAAATACGGGTACCCTTCAGTATTTCTACTGATGTAGAAATACTGAAGGGTACCACCCTTTTATTTGATACGCTAGTGGGCTCGGTAAAAAATGTATATTTTTTATAGACAGGTAGACATTTTGGGTAGACAGGTTAATTTTATACGCACCTTAAATTTCAGTCAGACCCATGGGGTTTGTAGTTTATGAGATACTCGATATAATAGAAAAATCATGTATGCTTAAAAACATGCAGCATATCAGTCAGAAATATTTCCAAACCAGTAAAAGCATGGTTCCGAGGGCTGAACAGTCTGTAGGGTTAATATTGCGAAGCTCCCAGAAAATATTGAAAGTAACCGAAAATAAATTTAAAAAGAGTTCAGAACTAGACCTAGGGTACTATATAATTCAATTGGCAATAAAACATTCATTTAGCTTAGAAACCTGAAATATTCACTAAAGCTATTTTGTCTGGACTAAAATGCTCTCAGTTCAATACGTTATAAGAAGTACAGTTTCTTTCAGATTGGAAAAACTCGATTTGTGATAAAAAATTTGGTGCAAAGTTTCTCGTTCGGTCATTAATGGCAGTGTGGTTCTCGAAGTTTGCCATTCGTGGCTTCTGTCTTATAAATACGTAAGTTTTTATTATTTCCATACCAGAGTACCCATGCTTGAAATAATGACAACGAAGTCGTTCCCAAATACATGAATCCACCAAATGTGACAGTTCACTTTTATAGATATTGGGTAAAAAATAAGCAAGCGGGACTGCAGATTGTTTTACCTACAAATGGAAAATAGTAGCCAGAAAAATGCAAAAAAGCACTTTCAACAGTTACAAAATTTTTTTATTTAAATATTGGCGAACTATAAATTAAAAAAATAAAAGCGACATTTGCATAATATTTTAAACTAAGGTTACAAAGCATCCCGATTTTGGTGGCATTGTCCCGACTTTTAAAGAAAAGTCCAGCGTTCTAATTAATAATCTACTTAAAAAATTCTTTGTGTAGATTTGTTTTACTCATTTTCATCAAATAATCGGCAGCCGATTCATCGGTATCGGCCGATAAAGAAAGCCGATTAATAGGTAATCGGGAATCAGCAATTTTGCTTATCGGTGCAACCCTACACAATACCAGATCATACGCATCTTTGATGACACTTTGATGGCGCCATCTGACTACAATTTATTCATGTCTATAGTCTATAAAACTCCTTTGATGGGAAAAAAATTGCTGACAGAAGAGCAACCGAAAATCACTTGGCCATATTTTGCCAATTGACTTATTTCTACATAATAACGAATAGTTGCCAGGCCCTCGCCCCTTTCATTTGATGATTACCACATATTTTATACTTCGTGAGGCGGTTGTCCTTGACGAGTCCGACAACTTTTGTGTCTGTTATTTTCCTAGATTCGGCCGCTTTTTCGTTCAGCATAGTTCGAAGAATGCTGATTTTCCGGGATCATAGAGAAGTTAAAAAAAAAACAAATAAAAAAACATTTTGTTTCATAGAAACAAGAATAGGTGACATGGATGGATCAATGCTATGACATGGATGGATCATGGATGTGTGGTACACAAACCGCACCTTTAAAAAAATATTACGAGCATTACTACTTTATTAGAAAAGGTTCCAAATAGAATCTGTCGATATTGATTGGGACCTTTAGTTTTTTTTATCATAGATATTAGATACAGTAAAAGCCTTTCCCTTAAATATGAAAAATGTTTAAATTTGTGAAATGGATGGAATAATTTTCCTTTATTTCTATTTATAAATATTAAAAAATATACAAATTTCATAAAAACAAAATTATTAAAGAAAAGAAGAAAAAATTACTTAAAGTTCCACAGTTCACAATACATATATTAATGTGGTTCCATTAATTCAAATTTCTTTAAACTCAAACAAAACCATTAACATAACTCATTTAAAATTCAGTATTTAAAAAGAATTTGATGAATGTTTGTTTATTTTGTTCTTGAAAAATATTTTCTCGTTTCCGAGTGCTGTTATTATTTTTATGAAAGTATGTAAATTTATAATTTGTATTGCTAACACTAGCATCCTAGGTATAAGAAGCAGCGAATAATATGTTTTTTTTGCAACTGTTTTCTTTTTTAGGGTTCCATGCAAAAAAGAGCTGGTGAAACGAAGAACCTAAAATTTGCTTAATTTATTTTTAGGTAAAATGCTAAATAATCGAATGGGTTTCGAATGGGAAAAAGGCTTTTTCTCGGCTTTTGAAACGACTAGTACAGTAGATTTAGATTTTGGGTGGAACTAATTCCCACAAAGGTTTAAATTTTTTGATTCGTTGTTAGTATATTAAAAGTCTAGAAAAATCTGAGTGTGCAAAATGCGTTTTTGGGCCGCCATCTCGAAAAAACATCAAAAATTTAAAAAATCATGTTTGGTAACAAATTACCAAATACCCGGTAATTTGCTGGAAAATAATATAATAACGGTTGTTAGAACGTTTACAAAAATGAAGCAGGTAGCATGGGCGTCCCCAGGGGGTGGGATATGGGGATATATCCCCTCCCAAAATTACCCAAAGTACTGAAAATTCAAAGAAGTACGTAAAATTACCCAAAGTACTGAAGTAAATTCCAATAATATCTAGAGTGATACAAAGTTGAAGTTGCATACTCAGGATGAAGCACTTATAGCCAGCTGCAGTAGAGCATTACGGTCGGATATACCAACATTTAAATTTAAAGAACACTGTTTGTTTTGTGGTCGCTTTGTTACTGACAATTAGAAACGGGTTAAATCTGGCGTTATACAAGTTCGTACAGTAATGCTTCAAAATTCTGTTATGAAGGCGTGTAACACCTGAAATGATTTATGGTCAGCCAATGTTTAATAAAGATTGCTTTGGCCAGCTAGATGTCATTTATCACCAAGCATGGAGCGTAAATTTTTATAGCTATTCTTGGGAAACACTTAGAAGCGAATGGTCACACTGTGCTTTATGCTATAGATGATGCTGATACAGTTATTGTAATAACAACAATGACTTTGGCAGAAGAAAAGCATATAACATTTGTTGCTTTGCTGACGACACCGATATTCTTGTACTTTTGATTTACTATAATACACGAAGTATTTGTTTGCAGTCATCTACGTTCAGTGACAAAAAATATAATATTAAATCGATGCAACATGAGCTTGGCGAAAAAGGGATGCAAAATTATTCTCTATTCACATGCCTTAACCGGATGCGATACCACAAGCTCCTTGTTTGGTAAAAGTAAATCGGCCGCATATCGACATGTTTGGAAATGTGAGGATGCAAACAGAAAGGAACTCACACATATTGGCTCCAAAGCATTAGTATCACTGTACGGTGGAAATCCAAAGACAGAGACTCTGAACCTACTACGGTATATTCTACTTAAAAAAAATCACAACTGCCAAAAGTGAATTCAATATTAAAAGCTTGGCACCTACAGAGAGGCTGCTGTTCAATATTTACTCCGCGTAAATTTACAATGTCTTTGTTGGAGAATTATAAACAGTAAACACCAATATTGCCAATCCCGAAGACTGGGGTGGAAAAAAGTAGGAGATCAATTACACCCCATAACTCCAGAGTTATTACTAAACATGATCCGCTGTACCCCATAACACCAGAGTTATTACTAATCATGATCCGCTGCACCCCATAACATTAGAGTTATTACTAAACAGTAAACATGATCCGCTGCACCTGCAAAACGGATACAAATGAGTCATGTAGTAGTAGTAGTAGATGTACGTGTCGACGCTTTGGTGTGGAATATATCGATATATATCAGATATATCGTAACAATTCTGGTAGAGATTGAGTAAAAAGTGCACTGAGAGAAAGTGATTTAAAAGAAACTGAAGAAGGCTATTAGATTTAGCTTTCCTCTTATGTAAGATGCAAAATTGAAGATGTATTGATTGATTGATTGATTGCATTTGTATTATAAAACGCATTTTGATTAATAAAAATATGATTTTCAAAACTGCATAAGCTTTCAGTTTTTCTACCACTATTTTGTTATTTTTTAAAACCAATATCATAATCTTTTTCAGCATGAAATTTTCCGTAATTTGATACCACACACGATTTTTTATGATTTTATAGAAAAAATTCAAGATGTTAGCAAAAACGCATTTTGCACACTCAGATTCTTCTAGACTTTTAGTATGTCAAAATGATGCCAACAACGAACTAAAAAATTCAACCACCGTCTTGTGGGAATTGGTTCCACCTATCACCTATTTTTGGCATATATCTACTGTACATGACTATTTTGGAGTATTTGAATAAATTTTTGGGTGGTCAATGTCATAGCATATATTGGGCTGTTTACCAAATTCATAGTTAATATTTAAATTATTTTCTGACACATCATGTCCACAGACAGACAGACTTACACACAACTTTAAACTCCTCATAGCTTATGACACAACTGATCTCCAAGTCTGAAAAACAATGTCCAATACATTACATTAGCATAAGATATATGTGTACCAAATTTGGGGTCTAGGCCAAACAGTTTATGAGGTAGCGTGTCCACAGACAGAGGCATTTTGACGTTTTGACAACTCATGTCTATCTCGGTGCACAATTAACCTGCGAATTTAAAAATCTGTAAACTCCAATGGCCGTGTTGTAAGATACCTGTATATTTGGGGACAATATGTCAAGCGGTTTCTGAGATATCTTGGACAGACAGACAGATCGACACACAAGGAGAGGATTGCAATCGCATAAACTATCTATAGCTTTCGATGGTTAATAAATTTGGTGTTAGTATGTATTTATTCAATATTTTACTATATTCTTTACTATTGTATTAAAATGACGGACCAGAAAGTAGATATATTTTTTTTCTCGAAAGTTTCTTACAATTTTAATCTACGATTTAAAACAAAATGTGATTCTAATAAAAAACTAAATTTAACCAAAATAATCTGATTTAAAGATTTTTATAAAAAAAAATGGCACATGCCAGGACTGTAACCTTGAGCTATAGTAGGGGAGCCCAAGCGGGGATTTTGCGAGTTACTCGAGCGCGTCAGAAAATCATATGGGGAGAAAACTTGCACCCTGTAATGTACTCCTACCAAATATGAACCCTTAATGTAGTGGGGTGCGTCGAGGGCAACCCGTCAGATTAGTAAAAAAAAATCAATCGTCAGAAAAACTCAAGCGCGTCAGATTAAGAGAAGGTAAGTTAAATACATCCAGAAAAGTGTATATTTCAATAATCTGACAATTTGACCGTGACATAAGGAAATAGGCGAGTCACAAAGGTGTAAAAAAAACGACACCTTGAAATACTCGAGCGCGATAAACTTTTTTTTAATTTTGAAGATAATCCTATCAGGATTACGGAAAAACATATATTCTGACAGTTTTCATGGGGCGATTCAGGTAAAATCGTCAATAAAAGATGGAGCGTACAGATGCTGAGAGCTGTGTATTCCCCACTCCGCACCTCACTTCTCTCTCACTCTTTCTTTATCTCTTACTCTCTCGCACCAACTCCATTAGAGTGTATGTTGGCATGACGCCATCTCAGCTGATCACCATAGTGTACACGTTTTTGGTGGCTGCTAGACGCTTTGATTTGTTTGTTGTATTTATAAGTTATTTTGTGAATTTCATGCACTGTTTAAAAATAAATTAAAAACACTCCAAAATCTAGTAAATGTTTGCTCGCTTAATTGCAGGAAAAATCAATTGTCAAATATTTCATATTACATTAATTGTAGTAATCGTAATTTTCAATCCAAAAGCATTAATATAACTGAGATAATCCTAGTAACATAAAACAAAATGGTAAATTATGCTTTTTAACTATTAAATTTACTACAGTTGTAGATTAAAAATACTGGTTTTGAAAAAAATTACATAGAAATAGAAACGACAAATAATTGTCACTTTAAAATTGTCAGACGAACAGTACCCCTCCATATAATTGTCAGATTATCATCCTGGAGGACGAAGACATCAAGTTGATCCCCCAGCATAAAAATCTGACGCGCTCGAGTATCTCAAGGTCACATTTTATTTTTACATTTTTCAAAATCAGCCATGGCCCATGAGTTTTGGTCACGTTTAAATCGTCAGTCATTTAAATAGGACACTTTTTTGAGTTCACTTTACATAAACCTTGAATATCTGACACGCTCGAATAACTTTTTTTTTTGTTTTTCCACCTCTCTATACGCCCACCTTCCTTTAGTTAATCGTCAGATTTATATGTATCGGTTATCAGAAAGACAAAGCGCATATACTCTATGAATATCTGACGCGCTCGAGTATTTTTATGTGACTGTTTTTTTTTACATTTTTAAAAATTCTTACACGCTCTCCCCCCCACTAAAATGGAAAACTTGACATAAACTTTTTTCATTTTAGAACGTAAACTTCACAATCCAATAAGTTCCTATGACGCTCTAGTAACTGCAAATTTAGCATCCCGGGCTCCCCTACTACGAGGTTTGTCTTATTTTAATTGAATTTTTTATGGTTGAAGCGAAAAATTACAAAACTACATTTTCGTGCATTTTATGAAATTTTTTTCAATACAAATGTCGATCGATCCATGAAGTTTGGAACCAATTAGAAAATTTTAAACTTAAAAAAGTTTATCATTCTCATCAGGGTTAGCCGAATAGATAAACTACCAAAAAATGTTAACGCTTATAAACCAAAAATTAGTCTACTGTTATAGCGAATTATAAAGGAAACAAAAAATTTACATAAACTTGAATTTATTAGATTCAGGTTTAGTCAATTAATTTCTCTATCACTATTATTTGCGTACTCTAGCCAATCTTGTATCTGCGAAAGAAGCTGACTCGCCTTCGTTTGTGTCCATCCGAGCATCTGTTTTTTTGGAAGCTCAATAATATCTGTACCTGTACTGTAATCAAATTGAATCAAACTTGGTACATAAGAATTTTTTACGGTTCACAACAGTTCTGCATCCCAACTTCCAGTAACATTTTTTTTTATTTTCTTCAGTGTCTATATTCACACTACAGCCTACGGCTACAATAATGAAATAATTATGATGAAACTTATTAAAATGTTTTTTTTGCTGTGAAAAGATAATGATCAACCTTTGGGACACATTTATTGAAGTGGCGGTAGGTCCATAATAAAACTTGTGACTTTTCCACTATGTTTTTGAAGATTGTTGGAAGCATATACAGATGGGAGCCTCCCGAATACCGGTTTATTGGAAAATAGAAACTTCAATAACATCATTTTCTGATAATTGATTTAGACCAAATGTGGTATATATACTTAAAGAATGATTGTTAACAGTTCTTCATTCCAACTTCCGGGAAATCATTTCCGGTAAAAAAAAGTTTTTCTGTTCGTATAACAGAATTTGTGTCTGTTGGGATACACCAGCTTTCTTTAATGTTTTTATAATTAGAACTACGCCAAATCTAAAACAATGGTTAGCCATTAATTGTGTAGATATTTAATGGATATAATCAGCTATATATCCAGAAAATTTTGTTTCCAGAGCTGTGGTGAAGTCAGCCTATGCATCAGCTTCGTCAATATTTTTTTGTTGAGGTGGACATGTTCAAGAGCTAAGACCTTTTGGAAAAAATCAAATGGTCTGATTTGCAGAAATCTTGCATTCTTAGATAGCTTGCTCTTAAAATGTTACTTCGGCACCCGCCGGAAGACAAATATTTTCCCACAATATGAGGGATAGTTTCATCCTTCTTTAAGACGAAAACGGCATGTTGAATCACTGTCTACGCCAAGCCTCTATGTGTTTATTAATTATTCATATGACCATGTCCTGGCAGTGGTCTCATCCATTAATCTACAGTCTGAACGGCCCATAATTAACAGACATCCGATAGTTTAGCGGCTCAACTCTGGAGTAGACAACTTGGCGAACTTATCGCCTTCTGTGTTTTTCCTTTGGGAATTGATGCATCGAAAGAGAATCTGTTCGGCTAGTAAAATTATCCTTCCTATCGTTATACCCATTACTGGCGCAGAGCCTATAAGCCTCCCCGAAAAACTCTTTGATAACTTATTAGGCTTTTTATTACTGGTTCCTACTGTTTTTCATACCAGTGATATAAGCTGTTTTTGAGACCGAAATAATTCAAGGACCTAGTTTGTTATTTTATGGAGCTTATGAGCAGCCAGTCAGTAAAAATATTAATTACTTTTTCGGATCACTTAAGCCCCATCACTTGCTTCTAACTGTGCAATAATTATTCGCCAAGTGGAAACACGAGATCTTCATTTCTGAAGTAGACGGCAGCGCCTGCACACTTTTATTGTGTAATATATATGTGGAATCCTGACTAGTATTTTATCCAGGCCTTCTTTATTATGATCCGGATCAGGGTGTAGGACAGGGAGGGAATGCAGAATGAACTAGGGCAAGCCCTATTTCCTAATAGGGCATTCCCATCCGGATACTCAGAAATCATGTATGGTTTTCCAATTAAGGAATGTCCTATTTGTCCTGATCTATGCCCTATTTCATTTGAATAAATTTCATTTAAGCAAAATTCGAAAAATATCCATTTTTGTTATACATAGTCTGCGCTACTAAATAATGCGACAGTAAATAAGCAACTTCTTAAAACTTTCTGTCACCAAACCTGGTAAGGTCTTCTTTTAACCGATCGATTATCTTGAAGATTTCATTATCATCGGTGACTTCATTATCATCGGTCCAGTCTAAAATTAACCGATTTCAATCCATAAGAAAGAAATTTAGCCCTTTTTTCGAGGAATCCCAGTTTCTCAGTTCAACATTCCCACGCTAACGGAGTAGGTCTAAATGTCACAGACTTTGGACAAATTTAAGAAAATTACTCACTTTGTAAACGTTATTTGAAGAACGTTGGAACTTGACCTCGACAGCTCTACACCTCAATTATATGAATTTTGGTTCACCCTTTATTCTTTAACTCTAAAAAAATTATTTACAATAATATTGCTACGATTTTAACAACCATAATCGTTTTGTTTTATAATACATAGCATTAAAATAATGATAATATCTACAATTCGTTTTCTTTCATAACGATATCACAAAACCTTCCTTCATAATTTATTCTAAATTTTTGAAAATTGTTGCAGCACCCTAATTTTATTTGCAAAATAGAATTACTCAGCAAATTTTTTTCTATGGCGAATAAAACGATTTGTGAATCAGCATTACGCTAGCACAATTCAGTAAAACCTTTCTTTATAGTTTTACTCAGCCAGCCCAAAATATGCTTCAATGATTAAAAAATACCGTTACTAAAGGGAACGATCAAATTGTTTTTTGTTAAAAATGTGTCGAACCTAAATATGTATAAATTTTTAGTACGAAAGTAAATTTAATCTTTCAGCAATCTAAAAAAATTTTATGACAAAAATATACTTAGTTTTTTTTTTATTTTTTGATGCGGCGCCAAACACAAAATGACTTAACAGATTCAACAAAAGTTGTCACAATTTATAATGATTTCATGATTTAGAGTAAAATGTTGTTTTTTAAATATACGAAAACCGACATTTATGTAAAAATGAAATTGTTTTCTTGACAACCTCAAATACCTCTAATCTAATCCAACAGACTGACCTCTAAAAATGTTAATATAAAAGAGTAACAAACACTTTCGAGTTTTGTCATTTATTTTATGAATACATCATAATTCACATCACATTCTGTATTAAAATAAACAACAATTATTTAACCACTTCAAAATGACCTTTCAAAGGTCAAAAATAGATGTCCATATTAAACAATTTTGTTTTGGTATTTTAAAACCCAATATTTTTTGTCTGTATGTAAGTAGTTATATGTATTTTTTTAGTTGATGATAAATAATAAGTCGAAATTCAATTTACCATATGAAAATCTTACAACTTATTATTTATTAGTCATCGAAATTAAATAAAATTTTAAATCAGAAATATCATTGTCATTCTCGTAACATTCATTTTCATTTGTTAACTTCGTTGTTCTGAAGATTTTTTTTAAACTGCAAAAAAATTCATTTGATTATTTGCAATTGTTTGAACTATGTATGAGGTAGGTTTTTTCCGTTCCAATTTAGTGAAGAAATGCACTTGTTAGTTTGGTTTTGTTGACTTTATAAAGTTGTATTGATTTAATTGATATAGATAAAAAAATTGTTTATATACAAAAAATAAAACTTATTAATTTACCTTCTTATCGGCGTTGTACATTTACTTTTTGGTTTACTTAATATGTAGCATTAATTAGACTATTAGTCATCAGCATCCATGTTTTGCAAGTTTAATTTTGATTCTAAAACTATCTTTTTTAAAGCAATCATTTTAATTCAATTCAAATAATTATTAGAATATTTCATTTGGGCGACAATTGCAATGATTAATGTTGTTTGATTGGAAACTCAGTGAAAGCATTACCTTTCGGTTGAACTATTTTTGTAAATTTTTCGCAGAGCGCTATGTTACTCTTAGAGGTTTGTTTTGAGGCTTGTTAGTTTTTTCTACTACTCAAGTTAAAAAATCTACTTTCGATGTTTGTTCATTGCATTGAAACCATCATTTTCGTCACCAGTGAAAAAAAAACTGTTTAAATTGCTTTCGTCCCTAGTGACGAGGGTAAGTTTTTAAAGGCCATCTATTTTCTAATTTCTAGACTAGAATAAACTATCCTAGCATACCCGTTTTATTTTATTTTAGCGTATAGAATACCCGGGTAAGAAAAAGCTAAGGGGTCAAGCCTGGGCCAAGCATGGACTGATATCCTGGGACCAAGTCTGGCAAATAAGACTTGGGCCAGGTCTACCAAACCAATTTTTTTCCAGACCTCCTTTAAATGTGTGGAAACAGGTTGTGGAAAGAGTAACATGTATGTGGAAATAAAGATAAACATAATATGGTCTGCACATGTTTACAATGCATTAGACTGGTTAATAACGCGTAATATAATAAACTGAACTTGGTTCAGTCTAGACATTTACAACTGGCCCAGACTGAAACCATAGCTAACTAGCCAAGACTTGGTTCGCCAATACTGGCCCGAGAGTGGTCCGTTGTTTAAAATTGGCAGCTCCTTCCTGGGTAGAAGAAAATAATTAAAATGAGTTGCGAAACGCATAAAAATCAAGAGCATTAGTGATTAGATTTGATTAGTGTTAATAATTTATCTTAATTATAAAAATAATTTCGCTACAATATGTGTCACAACAACACATAGATACATTTCAAGACCTAGCTTCAACAACAACATGCGTTCTGAGCTCTTAATAGACGCTTTTTATTAAAAAAAAAAAAAGGTTGTCTTTTTCTGCGTGAAAAGTGTTGTCTTTTTCTGCTTATCTGAAAACCTTTCTGTCCATTTCTGCTCAAGAAGTTCCATTTCTGCGTTTTGTGTTTACCGTACTGTTGATCTTTTTCTGCTCGCATTCTATTGTCTTAGCTACCTTTTCGCATTGCCCTATGATTGATCATTTCTTAAATATCTTCTTGTATCTGTCAGATTTAAAACCGTTTTTTGTATTTTGTAGTCAGCATCTGATCTAACCATTGCTTTTCATACATCGATTCCTTTATGATTATGATCTTCTTTGTTGGGTGGACAGCAACCTGGGTGACCCTGGACCTATTTTCAATTTTCCCCAAATGTTTGTTTGTGAATTTGGTGTCAGCTTTTCTCTGTGATCTGATATCCGATGAATAGCTTTTGATTTTTCACCATTAAACTGGAGTGGCAACTTACCATTTCTGTATGTGAGCACTCGTTGTCTAGCATCAATAAAAACCATTTAGCCTATTCTCAGAAATCAGGATGATCTCATCCACTCACAACACAATATCAGCTATCACTATTCACTATTTCATGTTGAAAGTGAACATTGCCGATTTCTATGCTTGCCATTTTGTTGCCTTTAATACTTGCACTTTCCCTAGTTACCGTTTGCATTCGGCATCTCTCCGCTGTTTTTATTTTACGTTTCGCGAAATCTGTACGGTAAATTGTATTTGTTGTTTCCGTATCTAACGTGATAGATAACACAGCTTTTTCTATCAATATTAGCCCTAACAGTACGGCCGGCTGTCACTACCCATACAAGGTTGTACAACTGGACCAGTATCGGTCCATTACTGGCGACTAGTAACGCAGCAATGGCCAAGTACTGGCAACCATGACTGGGCCATTAATTAAAAGTAACTTCGGGCAATAAATAGCTGCTATTCATGGGCCAGAGAGCAAAAACAGCAATGGCCCATACAAGGTTGTACAGTTGGCCCAGTAATGAACCGATAATGTTGATCAGGCATTGCAGCAATGGCTGAGTACTGGCAACCATGAGTGGACTATTAAAAAAATATAAAATATCATAAGCAAATTTAAATACAAAATAATTTAAAATAAAATAAAAATGTCTAATGAAACAAAAATTTACAACTTACACCAACCTCATTAATATTATCATAGCCTTTTAGCCGAGAAGCGATAACTAAACTATAGGTGAAAATTTTTCAAATATATATTTCTAAAATGGATATTACTCTAGTGAATTTTAACCAAATGACATAGATCGGGCAATTCTTGGTTGCAGTACTGACCCAATAACAATATCGCCAATTAATGTTAACCATTAATGGGCCATTGCTTGGCTATTTAAAATAAACTGTACTGGCCATTTTCCGTAGATCGGCCGATTCATGGTTTCAGTGATGGCCCAACAACAATAGCCAATTAATGTTTAGTGTTTACCATTCATGGGCCAGTGCTTGGCCATTCAATGGTAACTATATACTGGCTATTTTCTGTAAACCATAGATCGACCGATGACTGGTTCCAGTACTGGTCCAATAACAATAGCCAAATACTGGTAACCATTAATGAGCCAGTGCTTGGCCGTATTTCAAAGTCTGACAAACCCTGCTTGGGTACTTCTTGTTAATCTTGAGACAAGTATGAATGTTATGAGCTAATCAGTTCGTTTTAGTTTAACTGACGCGATGCTGCTCCATCGTCCTTCCTGGCTTGCGCCCGTTCTTCTGGTGGATGCTGCTATATAGGTGACGCTGAACTTGCTCTTTTGCTCCTTGTTTCCCTTCATTCTTTCGAAGTGTGAACTATAACTTGCTTTCTAACAAGAAGAGAATTTTATTACATCTAAAACAATCTTTTGCAGGTCTTGGGTTTTATTGGTTGTCATCGGTCATTTCTGCTTCGCGTATTTTATAAGATGGTTTTATGATTGCTTGCACCTTTTCATTTGTCTATACACAAGCAATTATTTCCGCGAATGTTGCCTTTGATGACAACATTACCGCTTTCCTCACGATCACGAATACCATCAGTGTACGTCTCGATCTCCATCTTCATAAAATACGGTGGAGTATTCGATTGTGCAATCACCACTAATTCTTGACAATTGACCTTGAACTGAACTGATCTTTCTGTGTTAACAATTTAAATAACAAAATTACTGAGCTTTTATTTACCGCATTGTAAAAACAATATAATTTACCACCTACGCATTTAAAGATAGAGCGCATTGTATAACACAATGATGAATGAATTAAGTATTGAATCTTGTGTATTTATTAAACTAAACCTTGTAAATTGGGGGAACGCGTTGCGAAAAACGCAAACTCGATTGACGTCACACAGTTCTTTGACTCTTGACTGTAGGAGCAACGATGATACCGCTTATCTCAAACAATTTCAGCGGTTAAACATTAATCTAGCTTTTCTTACATACTCAAAAGAAAAGTTTTTTAAGATATGCTGTGTTATAGGAATTACAACATGCCACTACAACACACAAATTTTTTTTAAGTCCCTAAACAACATGCATTCCGAGGTGTTCACTGTTGACTGTTGATAGACGTAACATTTTCTTTTGTTTTTTAAAGTTTGGATATGACTAAACAATAATTTCTATCATATAATAAAATAAAATAATAGGTCAATATTTCTTGATAACAGGAATTAAAAATTAAATCAAAGGTTTAAGTAAATTTTTTAAAAAAAATTGGTATAGGAACAAAACAAAAATTGGGTTGCCAGTAACTCAATTAACCGCTTATTGCTTGATCATTTAACGAACTGTTTTACTTAATAATTAAAGCCCATCCCAAGTAGGTTTTGCCAGACATTGACATACGGCCAAGCACTGGCCTATTAATGGTTACTTGGTACTTGGCTATTGTTATTGGGCCAATACTAGAACCATTCATCGGCCAATCTATGGTTTATAGAAAATAGCCAGTATATTGTTACCTTTGAATGGCCAAGCACTGGCCCATGAATAGTAAATATTACTTGGCTATTGTTATCGTGCCATTACTGGAACCATGAATCGGCCAATCTACCGTTTATATAAAATTGCCAGTGCAGTTTACTTTAAATGGTCAAGCAATGGCCCGTTAATGGTTAACATTAATTGGCTATTGTTATTGGGCCAGTACTGTAACCATGAATTTGCCGATCTATGTCATTTTTTTTAAATTTCACTAAAATATTATCCATTTTAGAAATACATAGTTTGAAAAATTTCACATATAGTTTAGTTATCGCCTGTCGGTTGAAAGACTATGACAATATAGAAAAGGTTGGTATATGTTTTAATTTATTTTCATTTCTATTTTATATTAATTATATTGTAAATAATTTATTTAAATTTATGTATGAAAATATTATTTTATATTTTTTTTTATTGCGGAGTACTGGCAGTCATGTTTGCCATTACTCAGCCATTCTTGCAACTGAACCAGTTGTATGGGGAGCTTTGAATTTTTTTTCGTCATTTTTATTTTATTTTAAATTAGTTTGTATTTAATTTATTTAAATTTACATATGATAATAATGTATATTTTTATTAACGGCCCAGTCATGCTTGCCAGTATTTGGTCATTACTACAGTGCTGGTCATCATTATTGGCCCGTTACTAGGCCAACTGTACAACCTTGTATGGGCCATTGCTGTTGTTTTTTCTCTGGCCATTCATGCAACCATTTATTGTTCGAAGTTATCATCCAGCAAAATTATGTTAATGGCCCAGTCGTGGTTGCCAGTACTCGGCCATTGCTGCATTACTGGCTGCCAGTAATGGACCATTGTACAACCTTGTATGGGATAGTTTTATGAAGGCGAATATAGAGTTATATGAACGTTTTATTCTTTGAGCAAGCAGTAGTGTAGCAAGCACATCATATAGGAATACTCCATAACTAAAATTGAAAGTGCTACCGTTGACTGAATAGAGTTAATCCGTTTGCACGCTAAGATATAAACTCGGATACCTAGTGGTATTCGATATCTCACGTTACGTCATATGTCAATAACAGAGATTGGAGTAGGGGCGTTTTCACACCTGTAGATCAAAAATGACAAAAATAAAAATTAAAAACCATCAAATACAGATGCCTCCATGGGTTTACTATAATGTTGATATAACATCTGCATTGAAATCAATGCAGATGTTATATCAACAATAACAATGACGTCAAAAGGGATATTAAGGTGCTGCTCATCTCTAAACGAGATGGCAAGCAGTTCCTATATCCAAACTATATGGGATTCCGGATCACCGTGACTATCATTCAGAGGTAACTATAAGTGTATAACCGATGCACTAACCTAGTAAGGGACTGAATTGGATCTTCTACCAGACAAAGATAATCTATGTCGGTCGTTAGGAGAGGGAATAAAATGCTTCACCCTTCATCCATCTAACAACAATACCTTTTTGATTCAACTGCACCTTTTTGTAAAAATACTGCTGTTAAATTGAACAAAGGAAATGTGAATGGAAAATTTTGCAACAACTAGACATGCTACGGTACGGCATGATCTGTCATTTGATAAAAACTTCTTAAAGACTACGTCAAAACGTTCCGAAACGTTCTGTTCAAATTACATATAATGTTCACTTCAAAATTAATGCAGTCAAATTAAAACGTCTTGTTCGAATTTTATCGATCGATAATGAATCATTCAAAGTTGAACTCAAATTCATTATGAAAATTCCACCTAGGCTAGAAACATTAATCGTAAACATTTCTCAACTATTTCTTTTATACATATATCTTTTATATCTGTCTAAAAAAAAACTATTAATTAATCATAGAAACAATAATGATTTTGGAAATGTGTTTTTTTATTATAAGCGTTTATTTGCGCATGCACCATCATAAATAAATGGTGTTCGTTAACTTTTGTTTACTTCGTCGATTTATTTTTATCCACATAGAAAAAAATCATCTAAAGCGGAAATCTTTAAAGGTGAAAACTTCATTATATGAAGAAAAAATTTATCAATATTTTATTGAATTTTTTTTTTAATACGAAATACCTGGGACAATTTGGTAATTTTTTTGAATAAAAATAATAAAAGTTGTAATAAAAAAAACGGGGTGTTCGTTCTTCCATGAATAAATAAACTTTAATGTTGTTTGATTCAGTATCAAATAAACAAGGTAACTAGTATCAATAACGTTAAAATAACAACAGCTTTAATCTATTTGGTATGTGTTGTGTACTCATGGATTGGAATTCTAGAACAACTTATAGATAAAACCTTTTAAATTTAAATGATAATGTTTTTGTTTTATATGAGTGAAATTGGTTTGTTTCGTATACAAATTTCCCTTGTTCCAAAAGGTTTAAGAGTCAAATTGTGTTGCATATGAACAGTACATAATATGTTCACATAAATCTTGAATTTACTTTGCAGTTTTCTTATTTTATAATTTCTTTATAAAAATTAGGTCAGAAGTAAGAGTTCTAAAATAATCGTTGTATTATACTATGTATTTTTTATTTACTTTAAATACATTTAAATTTAATCAGCTTTGTTTTTATTTTAACTTTGTATCATGAAAACTTATCACATGACATTAGAACTATGATATTTTAACAAAGATATTAAATAAAAAAAACCTATCGTGTGATGAAACACTACGCAAACAAAGACATAGAACAAATAATCATTCAGATAAAAAAAAAACTGTAAAATTTACATTATTGTATTGGTTTCATTCACCGCAGATTTAAAAAAGAAAAAGAAAATTATGGTTTAATGGATAAACAAACAGTTAAAATGAAGGGCATGCACAACTCTTCGCATAAATTTTGCCGTCAAAGGATCAATAATGTGGTTGGATGGAATCCTTATTACGGACAAAGTTGTGAGAAAAAATTTAATATCTGCCTGTCAAAACATTTTTAATTTTGGAAGCGACATTAGTGTGATAGATTCTAGCTGTAACACTGAAAAAATATTGTAAGCATGTGAAATACCAGTAAATTGAAGGAAAGTATAGTGGTTCCACCAGGACATAGGGTTATGTGGATGTTGAATTTATGAATTGAGAAATGACCAGAAACAACTGGAATATTGTGACTAGAAACAACTACTTGTGTGGAAAAGTTTGTGTGGGAAGTGAAAAAAGGATAATAGGATATTAGACAAATTGTTACGATTTTTTGAATATCTAGACTATGTGGCTTCAGGAGAAGCCGTCACCCGAGAAATTTTAGTTCCTAAGAACCCAAAGGAATGAATTGAAAGGATATATGCGTTTATTAGGGAAAAAAGTGGAAGAATTGTTAAGGATTAATAAACTTTAAAATTAAGTAAGAAGGTGAATTTAGTACTACTACGATGTAGTAAAATTTTGTTGACTCTTAAATTTTAATGCAGATGAGGTCCACTAGATCAACGGATGTCACTGTTGTTGCGAAAGGCAAGTTTTCCGATGAAGCTTTTCAGAGAGCATAATATAGTCAATAGTGTAAATCAGGTTACACTAAAGATAAATATGAAATTCCCAATAGAACTACTACATAGTTTGTTTGATATTAGAATTGAAAATGATAAAATTAAACATGTTAATGTAGTATAATAGTTGAGTATTTAGATCGATCGCTGCTTGAATTTCGGGAAACACCTATAGTCTTGAGCCAGAGCGATGAGTGTAAGAAAAGGCTCAATGCGATAAAAAGGCTTATCAAACAAGAGTGGGAATGAAGACTAACCGAAATCAACTAAAATGGATGCAAAATCGACAATGTTTGAAAGTCAACCCTCTTTTTAAGAAAATAGCAACCATATTAAGTGAAAACTTTTCTCAATTAGAAACATTGTTTAGATGATGAAGTCTGCTAACTAGGTAGTTTGTTATGAACTTAGGCAACATATCTTCTCTAGGCTAGCGCTTTATCAACTGAGCTAGAACGACAACAACGCATGTTGTTGTGAGACCCAGAAAGCATGTTGTTGTGGGATTAACTTCTTAATAGTTTATGTATGTATTGTTGTGACACTTACTGTAATTTCTGTTACAGAACGCTTTTTAATATAAAAATATTGGTGACGCAGATGCGTAGGTTAACTTCACTACAGCTTTGGAAGCAAAATGTTCTGGATATATAGTGAGCTTTTATCAATTAAATGCTTCTATTAATGGCTAAATATTGTTACAGATTTTACGTAGTTCTAATTATTAAAAACAGGTGCTGCGAATCCCAAACCACTTTGACCATTATCGCTCAAAATCTTATCAGTTCCTTCTCATATAAATTACCATCTTTTGCTAAAGTTTCATCAAAATTAGTTCAACAAAGAAAGCTGTGGTATCCCGACAGGCATAAATTTTGTTGTACGAATAGCAAAATTAAAAAAAATGTTTACCGGACGGAACCCATACAAGGTTGTACAATTGGTCCAGTAATGGTCCATTACTGGCGACCAGCAACGCAGCAGTGGCCGCGTACTGGCAACCATGACTGGGCTATTAACATAATTTTACTGAATGATAATACAAGGTTGTACAGTTGGCCCAGTAACGAGCCAATAATACTGATCAGTATTACAGCAATGGCCAAAAGTCAACCATGACTGGGCCATTAAAAAAAATATAAAATTTTATCATACGACAATTTAAATAAAATAAATACAAAATAATTTAAAATAAAATAAAAATGTTTAATGATAAAATAATTTACAACTTATTCCAACCTCATCAATATTATCATAGACTTTTATTCGAGAAGTGATAACTAAACTATAGGTGAAAATTTTTCAAATATATATTTCTAAAATGTAATATCCATTTTAGTGAGTTTGAACCAAACGACAAATATCGGTCAATTCTTGGTTGCAGTACTGACCCAATAACAATATTCAATTTCTGTTAACCATTAATGGACCATTGATTAGCCATTTAAAGTAAACTGTACTGGTCATTTTCTATTAATCGTAGGTTTCAGTAATGGCCCAATAACAATAGGCAAGTAATGTTTACCATTCATGGGCCAGTGCTTGGCCATTCACCGGCTATTTTCTGTAAACCATAGATCGGCCGATGAATGGTTCTAGTACTGGCCCACTAATAATAGCCCAGTACTGTTAACCATTAATGGGCCAGTCAAGGCATGTTTGATTTAAATCAATTGATTTAAATCATTGATTTATATCAGATTTAAATCAAATGGTTTTTTTTTTAAAAACCTTGATTTAAATCAAATTGGTAAAAAGTATAAAATTTTTGCTAAAAAGTATAAAAAATTCGTTCAAAAATAAACGCACCCTAAAACTTAACGAAAAGTCGAAAAACAAACTTTATTTCCTAAATGGTAACCCTAAAAAACCACAAACTTGTCTATTGTCAATTAAATTTTTTGCCAATTTAATTTTTTTTATTTTAAACAGTTTTTAACCTAAACAAAATAGCAATAAAGTTTAAAAGTCTGTTTTAAATGAAGGGATGCTTTAATGCAGGTTTATTATTATGTATAAATAACAAATCAAACAACATAACAGCTATTTTTTATATTTTTGCAATAGCCTTTCTGAAAAAAACGTCACATTCTGGTCGGAAGAAGAACGTGGTCTGGTCAAATTATGAAGAATTACCAAACGTTCCAAATAAAACAGGAGTACGATTTAAGTGTAGGAAATGTCAACATAAGTTACAAGGTTTAACTGCTCGTATGATAAAGCACAGCCTAGTTTGTTTGTCAACATGTTGAAATTGTCGACAACACACTAGAAGAAATGGGAAATGATTTTACTTCTCGTTCACGTGCTACTACTTCTACCTCTACGACAACGTACGAATTGGACCGTAAATCATTACAGAAACAAGATTCAGCTTCAATTCATAAGTATGTGGTAAAAACAACTAAAACTGAGAGTAATATGTTTGATAAGCAGCTGACTAGATTTTTATATGCTGAAAATGTGGCCTTCAAAAAAGTTAATAGTAAGGAATTTATTAAATTTTGCAACATGGTCCGACCTGGATATTACCCCCCTTCTGAGAGAGATTTATCTGGAAAATTATTAGATTTAGTGTATGAAGAAGAGCAAATAAATTCTATCGAATGTTTGAAAGACCAAATAGTTTGTCTTACTCTTGATGGATGGTCGAACGTTAAAAATCAACCCATATTGTGTGCGTGTGTAATAAAAGAGGACGGTGAAGTAATTTTAGTTGAAACAATAGACAGTTCTGGGCTAAAACATGATATTCAATATTTACGCAATTTAACGGATCAAATTATCAAAACTACCGAAGAAAAGTATTTGTGTAAGGTATCAAGTATTGTAACCGACAATTCTCCTAACATGGCTGGCATGAGAATTTATATTGAACAAATAAATGAAATGCTAATAACTTATGGGTGTTCGGCCCATATATTAAATTTGCTCGCTCGTGATTTTGGGAAAAGAAGTGAAGAAATAACGCAACATGTACTGCGCATTATTAAATATTTTCGGAACCATCATCAACCGCAAGCTTGGTATACAGCAGCTAACGGGAGTGTGTTGATCGTTCCACAAGAAGTGCGCTGGAACTCATATTGCGATACCCTCGAATCATATTTAAAGAACTGGTAAATATTGGTGAAGGTCTGTGAAGAGCAATGACAATATACAGATAGGGAAATTTCGTCGATAGTGCTGAATAGGGGTATAAAAAGAAGTTGCAAGGATTTAGTCAAACTTTTAAAACCGATTTCAATTGCGATGGACAAAATGCAAAGAAATTCTTGTAAAATTGCGTATTCTGTAAAAATATGGAAAGAATTAGAAGGCATATTGAAAAACGAGCTAAATCAATCGCCAATGAAAATATTTAATGATCGCTATTTATTTGCAATGCAACCTTGTCATTTTGCAGCTTTTGCACTTACACCGTCAATGCAATTTCAAGATTTTAAATTAACGGAAGCTGAAAAATCCATGGCTATGAAATATATGGAATATAACTTATCGCTGAGTTTCATGACAGTGTGGCTAAAGTTTCAAGCAAACATTCCTCCATTTGCGGGACCTGTTATACAAAAAGGAGTTATAACAAATATGACTTCCTTTGAATGGTGGAAATCGATGATTACCTTACACCAAGGATTTATATCGCCATTTTAGACCAATATATAATTCAACAACTAACAACAGCTACTGTTTCATCAGCTGGAGTCGAACGAATTTTTTCGACTTTTGGGCTAGTTCATTCAAAATTAAGAAACAGCCTAGGGACAGACAAAGCGGCAAAACTAACATTTTTGGCAAAGCAGCTGAATAAATAAAAAGATAAAGAGTTTTCCTATATTTTCAGTTATATGAATTATTGAATATGAAATATTTGATTTTAATTAAAATTATTTGATTTACTTTATATTAAAAATAAATGAATGTGTTCCTGTATATTATAATAAATCCGTCAATTTACTATTTTAAGGATATTAAATGAAACTGGATTGATAACAAAAAATGGATTTAATTATTTTCGGGAATTTTTTACAATATAATTTCTACATTTTAAACAAATCAAAAAAATCTGATTTAAATCAAAACTAGTGGGATGAGGGTGTGACCATAGGGGCCACGCCAAGAACTTCCCGTAAGATTAAAAACTAACCAGTTACTGGATAAGGTATACTAAAGTACCAAACATAAAAAAAATTGTACAATATAATTTAACTGCAATAAATACAAATAAAAAACGAAAAATTACAAAATAAAGATTAAAACAAATTTGAAAAAAAAGTCAACAAAAAGTAAATATTAGCTCAATGAGGGATTTTAAAGCCTTAAATACGCAAAATTAAGATTTATTTATTATACGACACATCAATTGTAATAATTTTTTAAATAGAATTTGAATGTGTACGTGCAGTGTGTAATCATATTTAAATTTAATAACATACTAACACTCAAACTGCAAACTAAAATAAGTTATCTAGACCGATTCAGAAGGTATTGAAAGGTGAAGATATCATTAAAATGATCAATATCAAAAATGATCTCCAACACAACAACCTAACCTTATGGTAAGATAAAAGACCAGCATTAGTTTGATGAACGGCGACTACTATATACAAGATACCTCAAAAGCAAATTTGTTCCATCTCATGTTAACTAAAAAGTTTTACCACACATTCGACAAAAACACATAATAACTGTGGCCAGAGTTGGTTTGTTTTAAACACTTTTGTTTTAAACACTGTTTAAAACAGTGTTTAAAACAAATTGTTTTTTTTAAAAAAAACAATGTTTTAAACAAAATTTGTTTTTTTTTAAATAATGCAATGCTTCTTATTTTCTATTCAATAGAGCTGTTGTAAACTGTCGTGTTTTACCGTTTTTAATACATTTGACCACCTTAAGGCACCTTTTAGCATCTTAAACGTCACTAAAATTTTAAAATTTTTAAAGCTTTCCTAAGTTTTTTTTGTTAATAAAATGCGTTCTGCGGGTTTTGATGAAAGCAAATCTTTGTTTTTTGTTTTTTTATATATTTTTTAAAGAAGAAATAACTAAACAATAAATTCTATCACATATAAAATATGACTTAACCCAATAGTGATAGGATTTTTTTTTTAAATTTGCAGTAACAAAATTAAAAGGGTGTTGCCAATAATCTAGCTAGTGGTATAATCCTTGATCATGTGACGCACTGTCTTCCTCAATTATTAAACACCACACATAGAGTTATATGAAAGCTCGATTCTTCGAGCAATCAATAACGTGTCATCATCAAGGAATACTTCATACATAAAATTTAGGGTTGACTAGGTAGGGACATCTCTACTAGCCAAACTATTAGTACAAAACTGCTAGAGGATCTGTTATTCGATTCCCGACAGAAGTTCGATGGAAGAGCAAGTGAAATTTGCTTAATTGCTAAATAAAAAAGTGGTAAATATGTGCTATTCCTGAGGATCAAAACGAACATCCTAATTTTGAAAAGGAAATTAAAGATTCGGTGCGAAATTTGTAAAATTCGGTTACGGTTATTTCATATCATTGATATATTAACATTTTTTAAAAAGATACTTAACATAGACTTGATAAAATAGGCTGAGGAACTTTATGAAATTGTAAAACCAGTCGCAAATATATATTTTAAATTTAAATAAAATTATATTGCTTCCAAATTCAAAAAATTGTTGTTTTCAACAGATTTTTTGTTAAAGGTATATTCAATATTGTTACACCTTACCAGCCAATATTCTTATAGGAATGATATCAATAGCGTAATCTGTAATTTGCAATCGACAGAAACTCAATTGCTTTATTTAATCAAATTTTTTCCCTGTTTTCCAGTCTTTTCAAGTTGAGCTAGGAGAAAAAAAATCGGAAATACGTTAATCGCAAAGTTTTTATCATAATTCAAATTTCTGACGTTATCCAATTAAGACAACCATGCCATTAGATTGAGAGATAAACTACTCTTAGGCATCTTGGGACAACTATTTGAGTGGCTACTGAGAATATTCAAGAAATCTTGAGAATCTTAACTGAGATCCTTAAGAAGCGCCAAAAAATCTTGAGAATCTTTCCGAATATTGAGAATTTTCAAAGAATCTTGAAAATATTTGGACGTACAGACTATCTTCAGATAATCTAGCGAATGATGGGAATCTTGAAAATCTTTAGAGAACCTTTATTTATCTGACAATACTTAGGACACTTATTTTCTTTGGAGTTTAGTCACTTAAATTACATATTTTCATTTAAAACCGAAAAAA
The DNA here is from genome assembly GCA_963693315.1 of Diogma glabrata. Classification (NCBI taxonomy): domain Eukaryota; kingdom Metazoa; phylum Arthropoda; class Insecta; order Diptera; family Cylindrotomidae; genus Diogma; species Diogma glabrata. Next base: position 72,779,611 of record OY856188.1, on the reverse strand, counting down.
CGAATATTGGTAGTATAAAACATATTTAAAAAAAAAAAAACTCAAAAAAAAACAAAAAAAAACAAAAAAAACACAAAAAAACAAAAAAAACTGTTTTAAACAATAAAAAACGCGTTTTAAACAAAAAAAACATTTTGTTTTGTTTTTTTTAAAAAAATCAGTGTTTTTAACCAACGCTGACTGTGGCTGTTGTTGTGATATATTTAAAAGAATAAGATACAGTTTTTAACCGAAAGTGACAAGTTGCAAAACTACTATAAACATTACAAAAACCTTATGCTCTAAGTTTCAACAAAATTAAACGTCAGGACTGAGTGTTATTGAAGTCTAAATAAAACAGTTGTTCAACGAACCATAGACATCCTCTCCGACTCCTTTGCCAAATTTTGAAAATAGCTCATTCGAAATAGCATATTTTCCACATTCAAATAAACCCGGATGCGTTTGTAGCTCATTTTAATTCAAAAGTTGCATCAAGTTGTCATGCGTTTGCGTAATGAAAATAACACCTATTTTTCAAATTTTCTTAAAAAAACTCAAAAAGTAAGATAGCAATTGTTTGTACAAATTTCATTATAAATGTCTGACATGATAACAAACAAAATGGGAGGTAAATGGTCTTGATAGCATTATTTATTCGCGTAATATTTGCAAGAGATGATTTTCTGTTTTTTGGAAACCACTAAAAAATAAATGAACTGATTTCATTAGAAAACGACTGGGCTGTAAGTTACGCCAAGATATATCGATTGTAACCATTGAAGTTGAAATCGGATTATCCGTTGTTGAGAAAGCGTTGGACAAATTTTCGTCCACATACGATGATACACACGCACATACCCACACACACATATATACTTAAAATGCAATTTTTAAAAATATAGTTTTTACTGTTTATTTTTAATTTTATTTTATTAATAATAATATAAACTTCCTTATAGTAACAATTTGGATTTTATTTTTTTATTTTATAGAATATCGATTTCGACTTACGTCATCCTCAGTTCTTAAATTATTATTAGAATAATAATTTAAGAACTGAGGATGACCTAAGTCGAAATCGATATTCTATAAAATAAAAAAATAAAATCCAAATTGTTACTATAAGGAAGTTTATATTATTATTAATAAAATAAAATTAAAAATAAACAGTAAAAAGTATATTTTCAAATATTGCATTTTAATTCAAAAGTGACAAAAGCACACAAACAGTGAATAATATGGAAAACCATAATAACACATATATACATATATACTGGAGGTTATTTTGTAGCGTTATCTCACTAGGTGAGATAAATAGTGAGATAAAAAAATTATATTTAAATGATTTCTTTTATCTAATATAATCGATCAAAGACAAATATTTTATCTCACTTTTTATCTCACCTAGTGAGATAACGCTACAAAATAACCACCACTGCCAGCTAAAAATAGCCTAAACAGCTTCAGGAGGTCTTGAAACGTAAAGATATTATAAACATTTCGATTTCGAAAATCGACCCAAAAACAATAACTTCTCATATCGGGAAGTTAATAAACAGTTGACCAGGCAATCTACTCTCGAACCTCTGACCTTTTTGTCAAATTTAGAAAATAACTCAGGTTTTTGATATTCAAGTAAACCCGGATGCGTTTGCAGCTCATTTACATACAAAAGTTTCATCCAGATATCATGCGTTTGCATAAAGAAAATAACACGTAGTTTTTTCACATTTTGTTAAAAATCTCAAAAACTAAGCTAGCAATTGTTTATACAAACCTCATTATAAGTGTTTGACATGATGGCAAACAATAAAGAAGCTTCATGACCTTGATAGTATTATTTGTTCTCATGATATTTGCAAGAGATGATTTTCAGTTTTTGAAAACCACTAAAAAACAAATGATTTAATTTCGCTAGAAAAGGACTGGGCACTAAGTTACGACAAGATACATCGATTGCGACCATTTTCGTTAAAATCGACCCATCCGTTATAGAGAAAGCGTTGGGCAAAAATTCTCCACACAGCGATATACACACACATACAGACTGCCAGCTAAAAATAGTCTAAACAGCTTCAGGAGGTCATGAAACGTAAAGATATCATAAAAATTCCGATTTCGAAAATCGACCCAAAAACAATAACTTTCCGTATCGGGAAGTTAAAAATCCGATTTAAATCAAAAAATCTGATTTTTTGATTTTTTCAAAAAAATCACCAAAATTACATGCCCTTGCTGGTCAGCATTGCAAAGCCTGGCAAACCCTGCTTGGGAAGTTACAAACTTGAAGTTGGAATGCAAAACTGTTACAAATCATGCTCTAAGCATATTTACCAAGATTTACCCAAATCAATTATCTATCAAGAACTGATGTTATTGAAGTTTCAAATAAACAGGTGCACGGGAGGCTCTCCCCACCACTTATCTCAATATCGTCCAAAAACTAATCAGTTGAAATCTCCGACTTTTATTTCAAAGTGGCATCAAAATCGAAAGTTTCATCTAGGGTTGCACCGATAAGTAAAATGACCGATTATCGATTAACCGTCTAAATTTATCGGCCGATACCGATTTTGTTTATAATATGCATTTTCAACAATTATTAATACAATACCCCAAATATGTATAGTATTTCCATGACGATCAAATCGATTTTAACTGAATCTGGAAACCAAACTGCAAATAAGTTTTCTTAAGGAATCGTAATTACATGAAAGATAAATAATTATTTTAACCGTAGCAAATAATGCGCCACTTTTAATATTTAATACAAACTGAAATTTGTTATCTAAACTTTATTGTTTGCTTTGCTTTAAATATTGGAGAAAAAAAGTGGAGAAAAGTATTTGTTGCAAGTATGCCATCTGCACTGCTTCCATATCAAGAGGAGGGAAAACATCTAAACATTTTACAACAACTAATATGAGGAGTCATCTAAAAAAGTTTCTGCCTAACAAATATGTAAAACAAACTAGTGAGCCAGAGAGTAAAAGCGTAGATCCGGATGTTCATCGGCAGCAAACAAATCTCCTACCAAAAAACAGTCAACTTTGAATGAAATAGTAGAATTGAAAAAAAAAAACGGAGCGTTGATGATCGCAAATCTAAAGAGTAATGGCAAACATGACTGCCAGTACTCCGCCATTAAAAAAAATATAAAATAATATTTTCATACATAAATTTAAAAAAATTATTTACAAAATAATTAAAATAAAATAGAAATGAAAATAAATTAAAACATATAACAACTTTTTCTATATTATCCTAGTCTTTCAACCGACAAGGCGATAACTAAACTAAATGTGAAATTTTTCGAACTATGTATTTCTAAACGGGGTAATACTCTAGTAAAATTTAAAACAAATGACATAGATCGGCAAATTCATGGCTACAGTACTGGCCCAATAATAATAGCCAATTAATGTTAACCATTAACGGGCCATTGCTTGACCATTTAAAGTAAACTGCACTGGCAATTTTCTATAAAAGGTAGATTGGCCGATTCATGGTTCCAGTAATGGCACGATAACAATAGCCAAGTAATATTTACCATTTATGGGCAAGTGCTTGGTCATTCAAAGGTAACAATATACCGGCTATTTTCTGTAAACCATAGATCGGCCGATGAATGGTTCTAGTATTGGACCAATAACAATAGCCAAGTACTGTTAACCATTAATGGGCCAGTGCTTGGCCGTATGTCAATGTCTGGCAAAACCTACTTGGGTACTGACTCTCAATTCGATAAACGTAATTCTCAAATATCATTCTGGATTCAATCACTGATTAGTGTTTAGTTACCAAAACATCAGGTTTAAATAAACATACAGCTTAATTGTTCAACAATGACAAGAAAAAAATACATCTAGAAAATATTCCTATCTAGAATATTCTTCCTACAATTACTGGATAGTTTATTTACAGTTAAGTTTCACTTCACACAATTTCAATTTTAACTGTTTACACTTTCGCAATCTAATTTGAACTATATATCGTTCTGCAAAAGAAATTCCTTAAATACAATTCTATTTAATTTCTCGAATATTTTAGGTAAATTCAAAATTTCTTTACAAAGAAAACTCTAGAAATTCTTAGACTAATCGACTATTTTTGTAAATACATTTTCAAAATGACCGAAAATTCGTTTGTAAAAATATTCTATGTTTATACTTACCTATACTAAGTCATGACGCAGAGAAGCGATATCTAAAGTATATGTGAAATTTCGCAAACTATGTATGTATATCAAAAATGGTTAATACTCTAGTGAATTTTAACCAAATGAAATTTATTCAAATAAAGTAGGGCTCAGCTCAGGACAAATAGGGCATACCTTAATTGGAAAATTATATATGATTCTGATGCGGCCTTGATCCGGCATTTACTTCTAGAGATAGGTCGTCGCAGTCCGGGCCGGATCAGGACAAATAGGGTGTGCCCTATTAGGGAAATCAGGTATGATTTCTTTTCTGATAGAGGCCGGATGCAAATGCCTTTTTAGGGCATACCTTACTCCCCCTGATCCGGCCCGGATCATAATAGGGCGTGCCTGAACAAAATGCTAGTCGGGATATGTTGAAGAGTGATTGAAATACATGATAGCCGTGTTCGATTTGCACTGAAGCAACTGAAAAATCTGAAAAATTGTATATAATGTTGTTTTTTCAGTTATTTCAGTCAAATCGAACGCACCTTGTCCTGATGTATAGGGAAAATTGAGGTTGAATACAATTTTGTTTTGTATTTCGTTGCGATTTTGTATATGTATAACTAATTTTTTGAAATAAATACCGAAATATTATTCTTTCTCTGCCGAACTAGTGTAAAAATTTATTTATTAATTACATTAATTTACTTAATGAAACTTTGATTTGTATATTTAACAATATGTTGGGTGCCTGCCGGAATCTCGTTCTTTTCACACTGCAATATTTACGTTTGATGCTCCTCCGTTATATGACATAGGCACTGTTATTATGTTTGGCGTGCCAAAGTGCCAAATACATGGACCACTTTGCTGATTACTTTATGATTTTAGCAGGCTTGCGAGCAGTTTGGTAATTACAAAAGGTTATCGATTTTTAAGGAGTATTGTAATTCTATGCCTTGAGAAGCTGTTCGATTTTGGAAATACTAAAATTTAATGAGAAAAATAGGTTTAATTTAACGGCATTAACTGACCCAAGGTAATAAGTTTAATTAACTTTTTCCCTCAGAACGGGATTAAATATATTGCTACGTTTTTCTATCCTTACTTCGAATCGGTCCTACTCTCAATTCGATAAAAGCAATTCCCAATCTCTTTCTGAGTTCGATCACTGATTAGTAAGCAAACACACCAGGTTTTATAAGGTATTCCTATTCAACTCTTTAATTGTTCCACAACAACAGGAGACATTACATCAAACAATATTCCTAACTAGAATATTCTTTCAACAGCTTCAGAAACTCCAACGGTTGATTGTAGAAATTTTCAGTTACACAACGTTCACAAAAATACACAAAATATTTCTTCTCAATAACACTTAAAACTTTATTCACAAAAACTAATTTAAAAATAACTTTTGTAATTTTAACTTTACCGTCGCAGGTTTAAAATAAAACTAATCTAGTCTTGCAAGATTTCCCTCCTTATATACGATTCTGCATAATCTCGATCATTCGAGGTCACTTTTTAGAAACCACGAGAAAACACTAGAATATTCGATTATTTTACGTTATGATAATTTGATTCATAGAGTAATTTTATGTTGACCCAAGTTCTAAGAATACAACAACAACACTTCATTTCATTAGTTTGTTGTTATGTTTTGTAATGATTTTGCTATAACCATTACAATAGTTATTTAACTATACAGTCATTTCATACATGATTGTTCCATTTTTGTCTTCAGATTTTCTTTGAAATTTGGCTTCAACCCATTATCCATCTTTCAGATATTTTAAATTTATCACCAAAATAAATATACAAGATTCATATATTTTCTCGATATCTGAGAAAATAAAAAAATACACACGTACAGAGCATTGCGAATCTAGCTATATCGGGGTTTTGAGAAAGCATTTAAATTAGATAGATAAATTTTTACTGTGTTTGAATCGTATGAATTTTGTTTAAATTTTTTAAATAAATAAATAGTGAAACTGGACAAAAAGTTCACACTTTTACACTATACAGGGTTTGCAGTCCAAATTCAACATTTTGCAAATCAAATTCAACTTTTGCAAATCAAATTCAACTTTTTTTAAATCAAAATCAACTTTTTGCAAATCAAATTCAATATTTTGCAAATCAAATTCAATATTTTGCAAATCAAATTCAATTTTTTGCAAATCAAATTCAACTTTTTACAAATCAAATTCAAGGTAAACAAACTTCGCAACCACAGATGATGTTTTTATATTTTCTATAAATAAAACATATCTTTTTATATTGGTACATTTAAATAAGGCAAAGGTAAATTAGTTATTAACACATATATTTCAAAATTTTTAATGTTCATTTAAGACTTATCTGTTTTTTATAAAAAAAAATATGTACATAATATGTAACTAATAAAATAAAATTATATATTATTTCATTAATTAATTAATAAAATCCATAAATTATAATAAGTGATAAAAATAATAAATAAATAGCAAATATTATCAATAAAAAAAGTTAATATAATATTCAAATAAATAATTTCACAAGTTAAAGTAATAATAAAGAAGGAACTCAGTAGTTTGCATAGTAAGATTTGTTCATACGAAAAAAAAAAATTAATATATGGTTGTAAGAAAATTAAAAATAAAATATATTTCATCTTAGGTTTATATGTATGTACCAAATTATAACGGTTCTCCTGCGCAGCCGCTGGTAGTTGCATATACATATGCATAAAATAGTTGTTGCAATCTGCAGAGGTAACTGTGGCAACGGATTGCTAAAAAACATCATTCAAATTTGGAATGTAAACTGAATCAGCCAACATATTTCGCGCACTTGTCCTAACCCTTGAAAAAACCTCCTCGATTGGGGTCACCATTGGAGAGTAGGGCGGAAGAAAAACTAAATTATGCCTTGTTTGACTAACAAGGTCACGTAGTGCCTGCGTCTTATGGAGCTGTGCGTTATCCAAAACTAACCATGCTTCCTCGATGTTGTCTTCTTCTAATTTTTGGAAAAGCCTTCGCAGAAATTCATCAAAAATATTTGAATTTACATTAGTGTGCGCAATTATTTGTTTAAATACAATTCCCTGATTATCGATTGCAGCTATTAGGGAAACATTGCGTCCTCTAACCGTTGGTATTGTAACACGCGCCGGTGTATTTATTTTTTTACCGTGCCATCGCTCGCCGGAGATGACAATTGAATACCGATTCATCAATAAAAATTAAATTTTGTATTGCTTAGGGTGCATTACGTGAAAACTCTAATGCATACTGTTTTCGACTTTCAATTACTCTGCTGCAATTACGTCGATCAACATGTAATGAGGCTCGTTTTAAGGTTATTCTTAATCGCAACAAAGCATTTTTTATGGAACTTGCGCATAACTGCACATGTTCTGATTCTAAAATTTTTGCCCCTATGTTTTTTAAAGTAATGCATGGATTTTCTTCAACTATTTCTTCAATTTTGTGCATTATAGTCTCATTTACTTTGACGTGTCTTTTACCACCTCGTTTTTTTTATTAATATGCTTCCATTTTTATTATATTGGTTGATTATATAGTCAGCAGTACTTGTTTTAATACCTGTAATTTTTGCTGATTCGCTGATAGTTTTGCCATCCTCATAACATCTTTTTAAAAGATTTTTTTGACTAAACTATTTATATTGTACGTAGTTGGGCGGTTGCGGCGAGCTTCAGGTCTCCTAGAGCTGGATCTAGATGAATCAGATGTTGGTACTCTATTTCGGAATCTCCGGTTTCTTACAGGCATCGAACCTTCCGAACTTGACTCAGAAGATGATACAGTAGTTCTGATCATTTTATGGTAAACTAATTTTGGTTTTCTAATAAAAAAATCGCTAGTTGAAATTAAACCGTCAATATCGAACAAAATTAAATATCAAACTGAAATTGCAAAATGCAAACTAACAACGGTAAATCACTTCAATTTATGTGAGCAACTAAAATTAGCACCTGCACAAATGATATGTACATACAATAAAGGACCGATTTGAAACAACGGTAGTACATTCCATTAATCAGGTTTGTAATAGAAAATACTAAAACATCATCTGTGGTTGCGAAGTTTTTTGAGGTTGAATTTGATTTGTAAAAAGTTGAATTTGATTTGCAAAAAATTGAATTTGATTTGCAAAAAGTTGAATTTGATTTGCAAAATATTGAATTTGATTTGCAAAATATTGAATTTGATTTGCAAAAAGTTGAATTTGAAATGTAAAAATTGAATTTGATTTGCAAAATGTTGAATTTGATTTGAAAAATGTTGAATTTGATTTGAAAAATGTTGAATTTGGACTGCAAACCCTGTATAGCTATCTCGCTGACTGCTTAAAAATAACAAACTGACTGTCGGTTGTTAGCCGAATCCTAAAACTATTGAGAGTCGAGTTTTAGTGCGTCTGTCCAATTTGTCACTTCGAGATAAATTTTTTGCATTTCTATGTGTGTTCCTTGTCTGATGAATTAAGGTGAACAAATTGCTTGTAAGATACTTAAAAATTCTATTTAATATTTAATCTTTTCCACCACTTTCAGTTAAACAACGGTAAACAATTACATTTAAAAATAAAAAATACAAATGCCTTGCAATTCCATGTATATCCTCCATGCAATCCAAATCAAAACACTGATTCACTGGAAAATCAATCTGGATTATTGTAGATACAACAGATATATCCGATTTTGTAGATGTAAATAGATTCCAAATGGATTTATGACAATCATTTTAGCTGACAAATGTCTCTTATTTATTTTTTCTAAAAAACTTATTTTCTTTTTCTGCATATGGAATAAAAAGAATAATTCTGAACAAGATCAGAAATATACGTTTCAGGCAAAACTGATAAAGACCTTTTTTTTGTAGAAAATTAAATTTCCTACAAAAATGTTTATACGATTTTTTCTATAAATCTGCATATTTCATGAGATATTTAAACAATTCTAAGATTTTTCCTTTTTCCAAAAAATTTGCGGCACGTGTTTTTTTAATTTAAAAAAAAATTTAGTGAGCATTTGAGAAAATTTAATTTCTAACGACCTGTCTAATGTCCCCTGTTTGAGGGATATCTGCAAACTTGATTTTATAATTCCAGTGTTTTGACATCTGGTTCACCCAGATCTTCTGTGCCTAGCATGGTCTAATTGTAATACGTTGTCAAGATTGTTACCCTAATTACGTTTTAATCGGCTTTAGGGGGTGCTGTTTAATCCCACCTTTTTGCATTTGGATTTCTTGTCTTTATGGATCGTGACATATTATATTGGACATATTACCAAGGTTTATCGTTTATATCATACAGAATCCCCAAAAATGTGATGTGTAGTGCATTACAATTTACAATATGTGCCACAACAACGTATAAAAACCTTTTAAAACCCTGGTCCCACAACAACATGAATTCTGAGGTGTTGACGGTTTTAAAAGAATGAATAACTAAACACTAAATCATATCACATAAAAAATATGCCATACAGATTTCATGATAGAAAAAAGCAATAGAAATAAAATTAAAGGTAAAACGCCATTTTTTTCAATTTGCAGGAATAAAAATAAAATTGGGTTGCCAATTGCTTGCGGCATATTCCTTTATATATGTCAATAACATGGATTTGAGTCCGCGGGGCTGTTACACCCGTGATCCGTACTCAAATAAACAAAATGATATTTTGTTTGTCATTTATTCGTTCAGATATAAGAGATAGGTAAGATTCGAGTCACCATTTCCTTGTTAATATTTGTCAACAATAATTTTTTATTTTGTTTCTATGGAATTTATTTTAAAGGTTTTAACTTTTAGTCACACCCAAAACACTGAAAATTTTTCTGTTTCTTTTGAAATACGAGTAAAATTGTATATTGCCCTAGATTCTGTAAAGTATAATAATAAACAAGATACATATTTTGTTTTCCACAATTTTTTTTAACAAGACACATACTTCTCATATATATCTTGGCCAATAAATAATGTGTTTTCTCGAAAAAAGTTTTAAAAAAGAAACGTTAATGAAAAGTTTTTTGTAATTTCCTTTATTAGTATGTATTGATTGTATCTTGATTATTAAGGCATAGGTTATCCATCGAATTTCAGTGAAACCCACGTTTGCTTTCGTTATGTTTTTAAACCAATCAAATAAAGTAGTAATTCATGGAATTGTTCATTTTCACAGTATGTAGGATTTTTATTCTAATTCAATTTCAGATATAAACAATGAAAAAATAAATGATAAATTGTATTATTACAACTCCATGGGATAAGTCTTGTAAGTTGTAACTCAAAATCAGACGTTCAATTGACGTCGATATTGAATTTGATTTCCATTATGTATGACAAGATATTCATTTCATAGAATTAACATTCTGAAACTCGAAAGAATTCTGTACTGTTTTTTAAAAAGGTTAATTCGAGCTCTCTCGTTCAAGCAAAAAAATCAAGTTTATCTAGACAACAATTAATTTATGGATGAATAAACTATTGATAGATTTTTTGCTCATTTAAAAATGAGCAAAATATTTTTAATTATGACACACATCTTCTTCCGCCAGTTTTCGTTTGTTGAATTGCAATATTTCGTATTTACATTTACGATTATAAAAAAACAATCTTAATTTTTAATCCTACTTACTTCTATTACAAAATAATAATAATTAAATCTAAGTAATTTTACTTTCATTTTTCTTTTCTAAATATAATATTTTTGTTACTATAGAATTATAGATACTTAAAAAATAAGCAATTATTGGTAATATAATATATAAAGTTATATAATCAAATAAAAATTCTTAAAATATATTATATATATAGTATTATGTTATATGTACAATAATAAACAGTATTATATACAATATTATTTTGATTGTATGGGTTTACACTGTACATACTTTACTCGAATACTACGAAAATATTTTTCTCTTTTAATATATTTGTCTCATTTAATCAGAATGTTCATAATGAAATATCCATTTTGAAAAAAGGTGTGACGCGTACAAATTTATGTAGGAGGAGTTTTTTTCTGTACATAGAGGGGAGATGTTCTACATGGTTGCCATTTATATATTTTGTTGAAACATAAGGAGAATAGCATGAAAGTAAAAATCGCTATACTTATATTAGCTGTGTTTTTTTGTAATTCTATATAGAACAGAATTAAAATTTTCAATACGATTTGACAGCTAAATAGTTCTGTAGAATTAATACAGAACTAATTAGTTGTCAAATCGTATTGAAAATTTTAATTCAGTTCTATATGGAATTACAAAAAAACACAGCTATTGTAGTAAATTATTCAATATTTTTAAATTATATAAAATTCACGATGTAGTTTTTATGTAGACCATACTATATTTTGTTGTTTTGCAAAACGAATTCATTGTTTTTATACTACTTAAAAAGTTGGTTAAAAAAAAAATAAACATACATCCGAATGATTATAATTAAAATAAAGTTTTTTCTACCGTGAAAAGAGCACAAATGAGTTAATTCAGGTATGCAGGGAATTTTTTTATAATTAAATTTTATAACAAAATGAACGAACCCTACTTTAAAGTATACCACCGAATGGTTTAGTTAGATATTCATAAATTTTGGGTTACGGGATCTCGTGTGTATATATGTGTGTGTGTGCGTGTGTAATATATAAATGATTATGACTTGAGGCAAACATTGGAGTTTGGTGGGGGGTTTTGAATGACGGTAGAACTAAATTTTTAGTCTAGTAGTAATAAGAATACAATATTTGTTACATCACAACACATAATACTTTTTATGACCTTCGATGCTCAAAAACATTCTTAGATACTCTCGCGTTTTTCAAATTTTTGGGAATTGAACTCCAACGAAACTATTGATTTTATCAAAACTTTTCATTAATGTTTAGTCAAAGAAGTACTGTTGGATTTTGTCAGTTTGAAAGGTTGGCTGTTTGCACTAAACTAAACCATTGACGATTAAAACACGAATGAGGCTATACCATAGACGATGAAGTGAAATTTTTAAAGGAATCAGTAAGCTCTGATAGTTTTCGCCCTGACAGTTTTCTCGTTGCTGCTCATGTTTAATTACTATTGTAAACTTCTTAAAAGGATGTAAAGTTTCTTACAAATTGTTAATAATAATAACAAATGAATTGAGAACAAAACTCAAAGTCCCAGTATTCTGCTTTTATTTTTAGGGTTCCGTTTTTTATAACGAACCCTATTGGTGAGAGTAAAACGAGTTTTTATCATTATATCGATTATCTCGTAAACTATAAATGCTATGGACCTGAAATTTGAGGTGCGTATAAAACTAATCTGTTCACATAAAATGACGGCTACAAATAAAACTAAAGTTGTTTTCGTTTGGTTTACAGGGGTACACGATGTGAGACCTTTGAGAAAATACATTTTTTTTATAGATTCAAGTAGGGTATCATATGAAAGTATGATGCTTGATTCAAAATTCCTTAAAAATTTATTTTGGAACTTTACACCTCACCATTTTTGTATAATTTGAATAATGACATTTTCTTCATGATTTCTTACCTCGATTAGCTCCGAACCTAACTCATCGAAAATCTTCAAATGTATTTGGAATGATAGTAACATTAGTAAGTTTTTAATCAAAAATATATAAAAGTCACATACTCATAATTATATTTGTTAAGGGGGTGGAAATGAGAAGGGGTAAAAACACTATTTAAAACGTGGTAAGTGGGGTGTCATTTGAAAGAGCCCCTAATTTACAAATAATTACAATTTTTTTTAGAATTTTGCGGTGCACAGTTTTTGAGTTATTGCCAAAAAAGTTCAACTTTCAGACCGCCCACCCTCCCCCCTCCCCCCTCCCCTTCGCTTTGACAGTGATTGATAGATAAAAATTTGTAAAAATTCAAAGAGCTAGGAAGTTGGGTAAATTTTGAATGAAAATCATAGTGAAGTCTCAAATAATCATATTTCTGTGTGTTTTAGGGGGCAGGGATGGAGCACTTAATTTAAGAAACATTACAATTTTTTTAGAATTTTGCAATGCACAGTGTTTGTATTATTGTAAAAAAAATGTTTTTAGTATGTAGTCTCTCCACTCCCCTAAATTTTGATTCTTGATTGACCGAAAAAAAAATCAAATTTAAACCACATTTACAATTGAATCTTGAATCTTTCTTGAGTTACCATAAACATATATGGATAAGATTTAACCTGAAGCAACATTTTGTGTGTTATTTTTGATCAATGTAGATGTGATTGTAATTTACTATTGACATTTATTTTGTTATCCGTCTATGGTCTGGCAATATAAAGACATTACAACACAACTTTTTGTCAATTATTTACGATATTGTGTTCTTTTACATTCACGGAACCCTTGGCGAACGAATTTTATTCGCACTTGTCTGACTTTTTTTAAAATTTAAATTAATTAATGTCAAGATAATTCCGAGTTTATCTAGAATTACAATTACAGGTGGAGAAATGTGTATTATACAAATTGTAGCCGATTCGAGTCAAGGTTCATTCAAAACGGATTGGACCAAATGTGGCGAATGATCCATACAAATTTGCTTGGAGCAAACACCTCTAAAATCCAAATCTCGAATAGTTTCGAATCACCAAAGAGAAAATATGTAAAACCAGAACATATTTTGCATGATTTCATATGCAAATTTATTAAGCTTTAGAGACCTTAACCTTATTGCTCTTGCGGACTGCCAAATGATACCAATATTACATTTTTTTCAACATTTTTATAAAACTAATAAAACAAATTAAATTAAATGACAATAAAAAAAGATATAAAAGTATTTAATCCAAAAAAAAAAACAGTTTCTAACCACTTATTTGGAAAGCACGGGCATCGCCGTGCGTGCACATTCTAGTTTTAAATAAATTATTGAATAATATCCAATTAGGAATGATGAATGCATTCTGACTTCAACACCAGCTGAATTTTACTTTTCCGCTCGTAATATAATAAACTATTATTTAACTGGCTATCTTTTTTCAAAGAAGATAGTATAGTAGTGTAATTTACCTTTACACTACAAGTGAAATCAAGTTTTCTCAACCTTGTCACGGGAACGAATTTGGCGAATCGAATCCAAATCCAAAATTGATTCAACAGCTCTACAGGCACACAACAGTGTAGTTGAGGCAAACGCACGTTTATGTGAAAATTAAGTATAGTTCAAAAAATTCTGTTTGAAATAAAAAATTCATGTCATAAGGATTAAGTCAATTTCTTTCATGAAAATAATTATCAATTCCATTCAATTTCTGTTAAATTTTATGTAACACTTTATAATTTAAATGAACTTCATTCCGTTGTTGTTTACCTGTGTTGGCAACACTGAAATAGAAGTGCGACAAAATTCATTTATCATCAGAAAAATGTAGACATCTTGTGAGCAGAGAGTTAAAAAAGGCATTGTATTCACTGAATGATATTTGTTTGTAATTTCTAAGCTTGTTAAATAAATGAACTATAAATATTATATAAATATGTTGTTTTTGTCATAAAATAAACCACAACCTCAAGATCACAACATATTTGTGGCGACGAGAGAAAAAAAAAAGAAAAAAACTATCACAGCAAAACTATCACATAAAAATCTCTTTTTCGATTGAGATTTGAATGTTTTTTAATGGAAAAACAGGCAACAGAAGGTTTTATGTCATATGCAGCAAGAATCAATAAACAATGCGAACAATCACAATTGTCTAATTTGACATTGGAACAATTCAAATGTTTATGCATTCACATACAACGGAAACAGAAACAGAAACCGAATTTCATACAAATTTGACCGATAAAAATTCGGTTTCTGTAAAATTTGTATGAAATTCGGTTTCTGTTTCTGTTTCCGTTGTATGTGAATGCCCGGCTTTAGTGGTCTTCTTCGTTCAGCTCGTGATTCTGATATTCGCACACGGTTACTATCAAAAATCGAAGCCAGCGACAATATAAAGTTATCAGACCTCACAGATGATTGTCAACTCGTTATCAATCTAAAGAAAGATACAAGCATGATCGAGAAATCAAATCAATCTTCGATTAATGCGATCCAGCAATGTACATCGGCATCACACCCGCCTACGAACTGTCACAGGAGGAATAAATACAAAAATAAAAAACAAGATAAGAAACAAAATACACCACAACAATCTCAATTGCCCAATAAACCATGTTGGCAGTGTGGTGGTATGCATTATTCAGCTGATTGTCAATTTAAGCAATACAAATGCCAGGATTGTGGGAAAACAGGACATAAGGAAGGTTACTGTAAATTTTTCGCTTCACAACGATCTTCAAAGAAACAGATAAGTACCAAAAATCATTTTAATAGTAACAATCAATACTCTAAAGGTATTTTTCCTATCAATAGCATTGATGTTTCATCAAAAAGAAAATATATATATCAATCAATATCAATGGAGTTGAAATTAAGCTACAAGTGAATACAGCATCAGATATAACGATTGTTTCACAAGATACATGGAGTAAAATTGGCAAACCAAATTTATTTACGACAGAACATACAGCTCGGACAGCTTCAGGTCAACCAATGAATCTTTTAGCTCAGTTCAATTGCGAGATGACATTTCGAAACGATACTCAGGAAGGTCATTGCTTTGTAACATCCTGTGCTAATGTAAACATCATGGGCATTGATTGGATCGAGAAATTTAATTTATGGAATATTTCTATCAATTCTATTTGTATGCAAGCTCAGTCAAATATGTCAAGCGCTGTTGAACTTAAATCAAAATTTCCTGAAGTTTTTTGTGAGTCACTAGGATGTTGTTACAAAACACAAATCGAGTTACACAGAAAGCCAACTTCTATACCGATATATCGAGCAAACGACCAGTTGCATTTTTATCAAAGCAAAAATCGACGACGAATTATATCGATTACAAGATCTGGGAATCATAGCACCAGTCGATTATTCAGAATGGGCAGCTCCCATCGTCGTTGTTCAAAAAAATAACGGACATGTTCGTATCTGCGCTGATTATTCTATCGGATTAAATAATGCTTTAGAATCGCATAATTTTCCATTACCATTACCAGAAGAGATTTTCGCAAAAATTTCTAATGGAGTCATCTTCAGTCAGTTGGACTTATCCGATGCATTTTTACAGGTCGAAGTAGCACCAGAGTCCCGTGAGCTCCTTACGATCAATACACATCGAGGACTATTTCGATATAATAGATTGTACCCGGTATTAAATCAGCTCCAGGCGCTTTTCAACAAATTATGAGTTCTATGATTGACGACATCGATAGAGCAGCAGCGTATATAGACGACATTATTGTGTCAGGAAAAACGGAGCATCATCAAAATTTATATAAAGTTCTGCAAAGAATATAAGATTTTGGGTTTCATCTTAAAATAGATAAAAGTAATTTTTACATGACATCTATCAAATATCTGGGACACATAATCGACAAAAATGGATTGCGACCAGATCCGGCTAAAACTGACGCCATATCAAATATGCCATCAAGCATGCCACCAACACTACAGTCATATTTAGGTGCCATAAATTAATATGGAAAATTTATCAAAATCATGCATCAATTACGAAAGCCATTAAACGCTTTTCTTGTCAATGGAACACCGTTTATCTGGAGTGAAGAATGTCAAAAATCATTCAATACATTTAAAGATATTCTTAAGTCAGATTTAATGCTTACACATTACAACCCAGCATTAGACATCAGTTTTGCCGCAGACGCAAGTAATACAGACATAGGCGCATGTATTTTTCATAAATGTTCAAACGGTTCAGTGAAAGCAATCAGTCACGCTCACTAACGAAGGCAGAAAAAGGTTATAGCCAGATTGAGAAGGAGGCATTGGCTCTTATTTTTGCCTTAACAAAGTTTCACCGTATGATATTTGGTCGACAATTCACTTTTCAGACCGACCATAAGCCATTGCTTCATGCTTGCAATTTTTGGATCTAAAAAAGGTATACCGGTATACACAGCCAACCGATTACAAAGATGGGCTTTAACTTTATTGTTATATAATTTCAAGATTGAGTACATACCAACAGCTCAATTTGGACATGCAGATATATTATCTCGATTAATAAATGCGCGCACCAAACCGGATGAAGATTATTGCATCGATACGGATATTATATTATATATTATTGCATCGATACAGATAGAAAAAGACGTATGTCAAATTCTCAGAGAATCAATCGATAATACACCATTGACA
This sequence comes from Diogma glabrata, assembly GCA_963693315.1. NCBI lineage: Eukaryota > Metazoa > Arthropoda > Insecta > Diptera > Cylindrotomidae > Diogma > Diogma glabrata. The sequence continues at coordinate 72,762,239 of OY856188.1, read as the reverse complement.
TTCCCGATGATCCAACATGAAACTGCAAAATCTAAAGTTCTTCAAAAGATCATGCATCTTGTTCAACATGGATGGCCAAATTCGATAAAGGAAATTGAAAACGAAAACGTCGAAGCTTTCTTCGCCAGACAGCAAAGTCTTTCAGTCGTAAATGATTGTCTGATGTTTGGTGAAAGAATCGTAGTTCCACAAGTTTTTCGTAAGCAAGTCTTACGTCAACTTCATCAAGATCATCAAGGAATGGAACGCATGAAGTCCATTGCAAGAAGTTATGTATACTGGCCGAATATTGACAAGGAAATTAAACAACTTGTTTCCGAATGTAATAAATGTATGAGTGTTGCAAAAGTTCCAAGCAAGGCACAACTCGAATTGGCAAATTCCAGAAGGGCCAGGGCAATGCATTCATATAGATTATGCCGGACCATTTCAAAACCAATATTTTTTGATTATTGTAGATGCGTATTCAAAATGGCCAGAAGTCTATCAAACAAGTATAACAACAGCTTCCAAGACCATTGATATGATCAGCAAAACTTTCGCATAATTTGGATTACCAAAAATAATTGTATCTGACAACGGTACACAATTCGGTTCAGAACATTTCCAACATTTCTGTAAGTCACAAGGTATCCAACATATTCGATCGGCACCATATCACCCACAGTGAAACGGGCAGGCAGAACGTTTTGTGGTTACATTTAAAAGAGCACTAAAAAAGTCTGTTGGGGGGGAAAAAACTAGAAGATGCAATGCAACATTTTCTTCAAATCTACCGAGTAACTCCACATCGCAATGCACCGGATGGGAAATCTCCAGCGGAAGTCATGCAAAATGGAAAGAAAATGAGAATACATCTAGATTTAATCAAATACCAATCAGATGCACCATTACAACCACCTTCAAACATGATTAAACAAAAAGAAATGCAGAATGAACAATTCAACAAAAAACATTCAGCCAAACAACGAAGATTCTGTCATAAGGATTTGATATATGCCAAAGTTTACCGACACCACCATTCTTACTGGTGTCCTAGAGAAGTCATAGAGCGAATTGGTAATGTTATGCATAATGTTCAACTAAATAATAATCGATTAGTTCGAATTCATATAAACCACCTTAAACAACGATTTCCAAGTGACGTAAAGGAATCATTTGCTACAGATCTACAAAGTGTTTTGTTAGATGTCTTCAACTTTAATCCTATATCTAACCAGAATGGTGGAAGTTTACAACATTGTATAACCGAGGCAGCAAATACATGTGAAACTATTCCAGTACAGGAAGAATTGCCGGAAAGACCACTTACACCAGTGTTCGTGTCAAACTGCAGTGAAGTCAGCGAAGCTGAAGCAGTTCTTAGTCCGGTCAGAATCCAAAGAAGACGAATAGTTCCATCCTACTTAAAGGACTATGAACTTAATTAAAAGAGAGGTGTTGGCAACCCTGAAATAGAAGTACGACAAAATTCATTTATCATCAGAAAAACGTAGACATCTTGTGAGCAGAGAGTTAAAAAAAGCATTGTATTCACTGTATGATAATTGTTTGTAATTTCTAAACTTGTTAAATAAATGAACTATAAATATTATATAAATATGTTGTTATTGTCATAAACCACAACCTCAAGAACACAACAACCTGTAGAGACCTCAATTACCGTAAAATTGTTTGAAAGTATTTCTTCTTTGCTTGAATAATAAATGCGTAACCTCTTACATCGGGATAAGAATGACATTACTTTAATTTTGAGTTTTTGGCAAACATATATCCATCACATAAAAACAGGTTATCGTATTATGAAATTAGGTTTAAAAAACTAATGCTGGTATTGCTAATTCGGCATTTGTTTCGGAAATTGTCTTATGCCGGTTGATTTATTGTTATCTCTATGCCTTGTTGATTTTGATCGATTTAACATAAAACCATATGCCGTTGCAATGTTTTATTCTTTTTTTTAAGGCGTTCATGCTCCATGTAGGAGCGTTGCCAGGCTAATCAGCTTTGAATATTCAACACGGTCATTCGCAACAGCGACATAATTACCATGGCAGCCAATTTTTTTAAGGTCGTTTATTACGTCAGCCTCCCATTGTAGTCGTGGTCTACCCCGCGGTCGTCCACTCCCGGGGGTACTAACGCACATTTTTCTAATCATTCCAGACTGTGAATCGGCTCGTAGAACATGCCCAAACCATGCAATCCTATTAGAACGGATACAACCTATTTTATCAGGACTCTCTAGAAGGTCTCTGATCTCAAAGTGATACCGGGTTCTATACTCTCCATCGTCTGTCTTAAGTGGACCAAACATGTAGCGTAGGATCTTACGCTCAAATACAGATAAATGCGATTCGTCATTTTGAGTAAGGGTCCACGTTTGTGACCCATACATCACAACCAGTTTAATCAATGTCTTGTATAACTTGAGCTTGGTGTTAGTTGATACATACGGTGATCCAAGGTGAGGTTTAATTGAGTAGAAAGTTCAATTACCTGCAGCGATTCGAGCTTTTATATCTGTAAGTATGCTGTTGTTGAGTCAAGCATTGATCCCAAATATTTAAAAGATTCAACTCCCTCAATTCGTTCATCGCCGCACGTCAAATCTTTCTTCTCAGCCTCGCTTGAAACATTCATATGTTTGGTTTTATTTTATTTAATTTGCAGACCAATTTTCTTCAAGCGACTTGAAAGTCTCACTCATAACAGCTTCATTTCGGCCAAGGATGACAACATCATCAGCGTAAGCAATCATCTGTACTGAGTTTATTGACAAGATATTGTTATTAGTCTGTAGTTTCTTTTGACGGCACACATATTTCAAGGCTAAATTAAAAAGTAAAGGAGAGATAGCATCACCTTGTCTTAAACCGGAGTCGACTTTAAAAAACTTTGATATTTCGTTCTCTACTCGTACACAGCATTGAGAGTTCTGTACTGTCATTTTGCATAGTGATACCAGTTTACTAGGAATTCCCATTGACACCAGAGCAGACCATAGAGTCTCTCGTTCGAGAGAGTCGTAGGCCTGCCTGAAATCAATGAAAAGTTGGTGCACAGGTATGTTGAACTCTCGACACTTTTCCAAAATCATCCGTATCGAGAAAAGTGCATCAGTAGTACCTCGGCCCCGCCGGAAACCACACTGATATTCTCTGACAGTTGTTCAGCAAAAGAATTGATTTTGGATAGCAAAATGTAGGAAAAGATCTTATATGCTGTGCAAAGGAGAGCGATTCCTCTGTAGTTTGCACATTGCAGGCGATTACCTTTTTCATGGATTGGTATCAGAATAGCTGTGCTCCGGTTCTGTGGCATCGTTTCAGTCCTCCAGATCATTTGAACAAGTTCAAACAATCTTAAGGATAGAGTTTCGCCAACATGTACAATCATTTCGGATGTTATATCGTCGATACCAGGTGCTTTATTGCGTTATAATTTTGACAGCGCCGCTTCGAATTCCTCTTTGGTTGGTTCGTCTACATGTACCTTTGACGCACGAATAAGCTTTGCTCGTCGCCCAACTTATTGCTGGTCACTTAAGTTGAGAAGATTCTTAAAATAAGCGACCCAAGTATCTAAAATATTTTTAAGGTCTACTTGTAGCTCCCCATCTTTTCAATAGCAGTCGATCTAGTTTGAGGGCCCTTTTTTAAGGTTTTAACCTGTTGAAAGAAGTTACGCGATTGATGTTCCTTATTGAAGCTTTCAATCTCCTCACACTGTCTCTTCCACAATTCTCTCTTCGTTCGTCTACATAGCTTTGTAACGGCTTGTCTTGCCAGTTTATAGTTCTCCTTCGTGGACCTGGTGTTGCGTCCTTGTAGACACCAGATAGCAATCTCTTCTGTATTGAATAGCGTCAAGGCATGCTTGATCCATCCATGGCTTCTGGGAGTGGTTCTGTGGTCGTCCAAGTATTCCCTCAGCAGCGCTTAAAACAGCATCTTTGAGCAAATACCATGACTTATCGACGTCTCCATTAATGGTTTCTGATTTATCCAATGTTTCGGCAATATGGATTTGATATCTCTCTTCTGTTTCAGCATTTTTTAATGATGAGATGTTAAAACGTTTCCTTTGATTGAATTTTGGAATGCCTGGATTTGGGAAGTGGAACCTTATCGTTGCACATACAAGGAAGTGGTCACTTCCAATGTATGTACCTCTAAACGATCGCACATCCACAACGCTCGAAAAGAAACGTGCTGTTACTAGAACGTGATCAATTTGATTTCGAGTGTTTCCATTCGGTGAAACCCAAGTCTGCTTATGAATCGATCGATGCGGAAAGAACGTACTGGCAATTCTCAAATAATTTGATAATGCAACCTCAGCCATTCTCTCACCATTATCATTCGAATTCAAATGCAAGTTGTTGGGACCCACCACATTTCCATAAGAGATATCTCTTCCAACCTGTCCATTAAAGTCACCAAGAACCATAATGAAGTCGCGTGTTGGTGTTTGTTTCATAACCTCTTCCAGTGCTATGTAGAAATTATCCTTCTCGTCGACGGTCTTAGCTTCAGTAGGTGCATGCACGGCAATAAGAGAAATGTTGTTATATGTACCGCGTACACGTAGGTAGCAGATCCTCTTACTGACCGGGATGAATTTCATCACGGCTTCTTGTATGCGTGCACCAACAAGAAATGTCTCCAATACACCAACCTAATTCTGTCAGCATTACCCAGGCAGCACGGCGTGGACGTCGAATTTCGGATTTCGCTACCTATTCTAGGTTTGTTAAATTAAATTTGTTTTAGAATTTCTAAGGCCATCATACTGCATTATAAAATTCCACAGAAATTCCTTGCACGTATGTTGTGGCATGGTATAAGCAATGCTCCAACATGTTGATTTTCTATAAGGGCTCAGCTCAAAAGATGTTGAAATTAAACTGTTTACGGATATAAAAATGTATGCAATGAAGAAAACTCAAGAGTATGGGTTTTTATTTAAAGCCCTTCAGATTTTGAATATGACCATGCTGTATGGGATAAAAGACCTTAGTAATCTACATCAAATTTAAAAGGTAAAATATTTCAAAATGGAATCTTTACCTCTTAATTTGGTTCATATCAGATCTTTCCCATAGTTCGTTGTGAGCGTTTGTGCTTTACTTAAATATAAGTGGGTCACATTCCATCTATTTCTACACCGCCGTAGAAGCTATGTATCCTATTAATAAACAACCGGTTTTTACCATTCAGATCACGAAGACATAATTTCAAAGACTGCCACTTTCAAATTTTGATGTATACTAAATTTTTTATCTCTTACTCTATCAAGGATCGTAACCTTTGAGACATGAGGTTATATTGCATTTCCTTCTTGTCAAATCACATCTTCTTCTTTAACGACATATGTTTAATTTTATTATTAATTTACAATAATGAAATTTCATTCTATTTATGAAACTGGTAATCTGATATTTCTTGTAAAGTTAACACAAGTGTATAAAATATAAATCCTTTCTTTTCTTAAAAAAAAAACACTGTTCTAATTATAAGTTATTAAAATAATTTATATTTAGGGGGTCGATTTGTATAAATTTCACTTAAGTCTGGTGCAAAACACTTGAATTAAATTTAAAATCTTTTCAATTCGTTTGAAATGTATTTGAAGGTCAGATGAAAATGAACAGATGTTTGAAATAAAGTGATTCGAATATTTTGTTTTTACTTTACATTGGTATTATTCCAAAAAAAAGTAACGAAATCAATTCATTGTTATTTATTTCAATTTGTTTGGTATATGTATGTGTGGATTTTTTGGTTAAGGAAGAATAATTACCAATCAAATTGTCAAATACATGTTAAACACAGACACTTCTTTCTAAATTCCAACCATTATATCATAAATATGCATATATTTGAATGTTTAAAATTCAAATTATTTTTTCATGGTTAATAAATTGATAATATAAATTCCAATTTGAACAGCTACGATTGTGATAAGCTATCTAAAACAAATACACTATATTAATTGCAAATTGTATTATCTTTTTAATTATCGAATTCACTTTTGTTTTTGTTTAAATTTTTATTAATAAATTTGTGTTTTTTTTATAATTTTAGGTCGGTTGAACAAAGTCAACCATATAATAAAATTGGACAGAATCAGCAACAATCTAGATCAGCAGCAAGTCCTTTATCTCCACCAAGATCTGTTCAAGGAGCTGCACCAGCCTTTGTACCGTTCTCTGGACAACCGACTCGTTATTTACAACAAAGTCCATACGGAAATGTACCTTTTAGAGAAAACCCATACGCAAGAGTTCCGGCTCAGGTGATGTCGATAATATTAATTGAAACGTTATTTGAAATTTTGTAACATTTTCTTAAAAATTTATTTTAGGTTTCACAACAACCACAACCAATCGATTCTTATCATAGAGTTTCGGCACAACAAACAACAACAGGACCTGCATCTATTTCGATTACGAGACCATTGGAACAACCAAGGTCAAATAGAATATCATTACTTTCTCATGGTAATGAATATGATACTGGAAGACCTCCTCAAGCTCCACCTGATCCTGGAGGACCTCCTGCATTCAAAAAAATTAGGCTTGGAAGTGAAAATAATCCAAATTCAATTGCACAGCCTGTTATTCCGTCGTCATCTATCCAGCAAGCAGTGCAACCTCCACAAATTCCACCTCCGTCTCACCCTCCACCAACTTTGCTGAAGGTTGATACAAGAGAACCACCTTTACCTAGTGGTGGATATAATCCACAGGTTGAGGCAATCTCACCAACTTTACCAGCAGAACATGTTGAAGAACCACGTACAACAAAAGATGAATTACTTCAACAAATTACAAAGGTAGACCATGAAATCGAAAAGACTGATCGTACAATCCAGATGTTAAAGAAGAAAGAACAATCGCTTGAAGAGGCGTCGGCTAAACCTGTAACTCGTTCGGAAGAGCTACTGGAATCTTCTCAACCAAAACATAGATCTTTAGCACAAAAGATTTATGCTGAAAATCGTAAAAAAGCAGCCGTTGCTCATGCTATATTAGCTACGTTGGGAACCAATATAGATCTTCCTTTTTACAATCAACCATCGGATGCTGAAATATGCCGTGATCTTATTCATCGGCATGAATCATTTAAATCAAAATTACTTTTACATTTTAGACGAATAAAATCCGAAAGAATGGCACGCAGTACATCATTAGCCGAACGTTACGGACAATTATCATCCGATTGGAGAGCAAGAGTTGAAAAAATAGAATCGAGTGCTAAAAGAAAAGCCAAAGAAGCGAAAAATAGAGAACTATTTGAAAAAGTAAGCATCATAATTTTTGTATTTCTTTTTGTACCATAAATAAATTTAATATGACCGCAAATATATTTTTAACGTAAATTTATTTTAATTTTTAGAATAGTTTTATAAATTATTCTCGCAGTTGAGTTGAATTAATAATTATAAAAATTCCATTCCATGTTAACATTTAATTAATTTTGTTTTTCAAAATTTTATACTACCAAAGATATGTTCTATTTTCTATAGGGTCATTAAATAAAATTCCAAAAAAATTGTTGCGTAGAATAAATATAGTTACAGATCGTTGATTTAATATTGTTAATGGCTGTTAATCATAAAACAAATAACAATAAATATTAATTTAAATTTATCTTTATTTTAGGTATTTCCAGAACTCAGAAAACAGCGTGAAGATAAAGAGCGATTCAATCGTGTTGGTGCTCGTGTAAAATCCGAAGCCGATATGGAAGAAATAATGGATAATCTTCATGAACAAGAGGTTGAAGAAAAAAAAATGAGGTCATATGCTGTAATTCCACCGTTAATGTTAGATCAACGTCAACGTCGTTTAGTTTTTCATAATGAAAATGGAGCATTAATTGATATGGAAATTGATTTTAAAGAACGTCAAAATTTTAATGTATGGACATCGGGCGAGAAAGAAATTTTTAAAGAAAAATTTTTACAACATCCAAAAAACTTTGGTGCAATTGCAGCTAGTCTTGATCGTAAAAATGCTCAGGATTGTGTACGGTATTACTATTTAAGTAAAAAAACAGAAAATTATAAACAATTGTTACGTAAATCAAGACAGAGAACTCGAAGTTCAAGAAATCCTCAAAAATCTAATCAAAATCAAAGTCAATGTATTGTTGATGCAATGACAACTGGTGTTACTACGAGATTACAACGGGAGAAATGTGAAGCACAAAAAACTGTACGAGGTGAAAGAAGTGCAACTGCGTCGGCTAATTCTGTATCAATAGTTGCAGGGTTATCTGCGGTTACAAATACTAGTAGTAGTAATACCATTGGTTCTAATAATGGCGGTGGCACGATTTCTACGACGTGTTCAATAGCAGATTCAATATCTACAACCTCAAAGTCGCCGTCAGTATCTCCTCCATTGCTAACAACAACGATATTGTCATCAACAACTAGCACCCCTGTTCTAAACACGAATAATACTGCATCGTTAGAAACAAATACATCAATAATGTTATCCTCGTTAACAATGTTAACATCTGTATCGTCGTCTTTAGTACCTTCAAATAATACATCAACATCATCCACTGTAGCGTCATCTTTTATACCATCATCACCAATATCATCAGTTAGTAGTCAAGTTAGTGGAGGAGATATTACAATAACCACAACATCAACAATTTCTAATTGTACGACAACAACGTCTACTACAGCGTCTGTAACATGTTCAACCACATCATCTGTAACATGTTCAGCTACATCAAATTCTAGCACTATTACAACAGCTACATTATTAAACAATAATAATAATAATTTGAATAATCAAAATAAAAATGATCAAGTGATTAGTAATAATAGTTCTAAGAGTAGTAATAATAATAATAATAATATAAATAAAAAAGAGACAACAACCAATTTATTATGTGATATTTCTTTATCTCTTTCTAATAGTAATAATGATAATATTAGTAATAACAATAGTGTTAGTAATAATAAGAAAGTTAATAACATTACAAGTACTGCTGCAAATAATAATGTGAATACAATACCAGTTGCAAATAGTAATGTGACTACAAATAATAATTTAAATAATCCGTCGTCTAATATATCTAGTTCATCGACAAATGTTAAATTAACTTCATTATCAACAATATCGGAAAATAATGTTAGTTTACCTTCTGTCAGTTCAGCATCTTCACCATTATCGTCTTCGTTATCTAATTCATCAATTTTAAATTCGACTACAACTTTAAATAATGTAAATAATAAAATTAACCTAAATAACAACATAAACAACAGCACTAGTAGTAGCTGTGGAATTATTTCACAACCAACAAATCATCAACAACAACTTGAAGGTGCTAGCAACAATACTGCAAATGTGGTGGTTGATGTAGAAAATTCAATTGGTGATAATGATGATGTGATTATCAAAGATGAAAACGACTTAAGGTAATATAGTAATTATATAAAAAATATTAATTCATTGGGTATAATAATTTTTGTATGTGTTTTAAATTTTAGTGACCCAAAAAAAAGAAGACTCGATAGTAATAATGACGAAGAAATTAGTCGGGATGTTAAAGGTAAGATTTGTGTGATTTTTTTATATCGAGTATATTGAAAATAGATACGAGTATAAGTATCTGTTAATTTGTTTTTTGAATGTTTCTTAAGAGGAGATATTGCGTTTAATCTTTCTACTTCAAAAATGAATCGAGCGCATTTCGATAAAAATTAACTAAACAAATTTGCTATATGTGACCGCTTAAGATTCACTAACCACAGACCAAAGTGAATACATTTTGTGTGCACATGAGGCCTACGGTTCGAATTGAATAGCAAATTATTTAGGAATACCGAATGAAGCGTGTTATTGTCAAATACTTAATACTGAATTAGACTCGTTATGTAGTCAAACATTTTTCTTGGTTGACTCTTATATTCGCTCAAAAGTGCGGTTTGATCTTTGCCGATAGCTTCAGATTTAAGTTCAAGATTGAGATTTTCCGTTGCGAATGATCCTACGATATAAAAATATATCTATTCAATGGTGAATTATTTGTTAAGAAAGCATTTCAACAAAACTTTTAAAAAGTTCTAATTTTAAGGGAGAAAATTAAAATTACTATCCCTAAATAAAAATAATTTGATCATTGAGGAAAAACCAAAGAAAGATAGTTGCGTGAGAGAAAGGTAGCTCGGAAGATTTGTTACATAAATAGTAACTAAGATAATTTGTTTGCTTATTAATACCAAAAATAGCAAAGTTTTTTATTTCAAGACCGGTTTAAAACAAGGTGAAACCTTTCCTTGGATCACTGTATGTGGCAACTAACACCAAACTCAAGTTATACAAGACTTTGATTAGACAAGTGATGATATATAGGTCACAAGCGTGAACCCTTACGCAAAATGACGAATTGCATTTATCTGTATTTGAGCGTAAAATGCTACGCTATATTTTTGGTCCACTTATAGACGAAGGAGAGTATAGAACCAGATATAAACTTTATACCTTCTTGAAGATCCTGATATAATAGGTTGTTTCCATGATTGTTTGGTTTGGGCAAGTTCTACGAGACGGTTAACAGCCTGGAATGATTAAAAAAAATGTACGTAGGTACCCCAGGGAGTGGACGACCACGACTACAATGGTAGACGAACGTAATGAATGTCATTAAAAAAATCGGTTGCCATGGTAATTATAGTGCTGTTGTGAATGATCGTGGCTTATGTTCGAAGATGATTAGCTCCTACATGGAGTACGAACGCCACGAAAAAAATTAAATTTAAACCAAATATTAAATGGTTTAAGTCGTAGTTGTAAGAGTGCATCATATATTCTCTGCGGACGATACTAATATGAAAGTAACGAGAAAATTAATCAAGGACATAACCGCTTAAACTTAAACATGTGCAGATTGACTGCCAGATAAAATAGAGAACTCATTTCAGTAGGCGGAAATAGTTGAATTAATTTAGGCTATGGTAATAAAGATAATACAAAAATGAACCTATTTGAACTCGTTGATCTGACTTGACGAATGAGACATCACAAAAAAACAATGTGTTCAATATAATACTGAAAATTCAAAGCTTAGAAAAGAACAATCTAAACACCGGTATAATCTTATCTTTATAGCTGATTAGGTAGGAATTTGTTTTTTTTTTTCATTGTGTAGACTAATGAGATTAAGATGTGTTATATTTTTCTAAAGAATGTGTATGTATTAACAATGTAAGCCGATTTCGAGAAACATTGGCACAGAAAAGATAGTTAACTACAAAATTAGCTGCCTAGGAGTTTTTAAAAAGTGAAGCTGTTAGCTTGGGGATTTATTTTTAAAATTTAATTAGTTAGTAGAAAGCTATTACACCCTGGTTTGTTCTCAAGTGATCACACAACATTTGTAATTTTTGTAAATTTTTTAAAATTTTTGATCTACGGGTGTGACAACCCCTCGTACTCCAGTCCCTGCTATTGAAATACAAGTTAAAGCGAGACATCACATATCACTAGCCAAGGTGGTATCCTAGGGGTGCTGGTGGATAAACTGTAATCAGCCTCCTCCCATTTTAGTTTTCTTCCTGCAAATTTTTAAAACAAGTTTCCATTTTACCTCTTATTTTATTTTTATTTTCTCTATCCTATCATGAAATATTGGCCTATGTCATACTTTATATGTAAAAGGATTTATTGTAGTGATGCACCGGATCCTACAAATACAAAAAACTGGGTATCGGGTGGGCACCTTTATAATGCCCGGCCTATGCTTCATAATGCCCGGCCGGATACTCGACCCGGGTATTTGATTAAATTATCATTTACAAACAAACTGAGAATTCTGTAAATTTTTGGCAGTTTAGTTACTTTAAAGGGTGAATAGAGAATTATTAATATGAATTGAATTTGAATCAATTTCAAAAATTTTAGTATAACAAGACAAATTTCATACTTTATTTTAACAACTTTAAGATGGGGTTTAAATGGGATAACTACCTCGTCGAGTTCGACCCGGAGTTTCCAAGCTGTAGGCGTATTAGTTGGCGGGCACCGGTTTGACAACAAAATAGAGATGAGACAAAATTTTACTTATTTGCCATGCAGTAAATTTTCAAAATTAACAAATCTGATAGCTAAAATAAAATCTTGTGGCATAGATGGTTTTACTAATTTCGTGGAGTTATAATCTAATCAAAACCAAATATTATCGTTTATTATGGATGTAGCAACATCCTTTTAAAGATGAAACAACATCCTAAAACTTTCCTATTAAGATAAACCGTGAGGCATCAAACAAATACGACTGAGTTAAGTTAAACTCCTGGGCGGTTAATGAAAATAAATTGAAATGGAACAAACATGTGTTAAACCTTTTTAAATCTACAATAAAAAAATTCTAAATTCAATGAATTCTATGTTCATGAGCCGAAATTCTGTTGATTTATAATAGGTCATTTATTTGTTCATGCGTGGAATATTGTTGTAATGTGAGAGGGAGGTGTTTGTCACTCAATAATGAAATATATTGACTCTATGCGGCGATGTTGAGTAAACTGATCAGCTATATCCACGTCACTTCTATGATTTAAAACAATCCGGGTAAGAATGAACTAAGGAATCAAACCTGGGCCAAGCCACCTGCGTCATAGCTTTTGGGGTTTGGCCAGGCTTAACATTTTCAAACGACCCAAGCTTGTACGAAATTTGGATTAATCTCCTGGGGCTCTGTCAAATCAACCTTGGACCAAGTCTAGCAAATCGGATCGTACTTGAACCAGGTCGACCAAACCAATAGTTATAAGATTATTTAATTAAAAGCTACAAGAGAGGTTGTGGAAAGAGCAACATATATAAAAATAAAGATAAACATAAAATGGCTTGCACGTTTTATAATTCATAAGGTGATTAACGCTTAATTAAATGAACTGAATTTTGGTTCAATCTAGGCATTTACAACTGTCCCAGTCTCAAACCGAAGTTAACTAGTCGAGGCTTGACTCGTTGTTTACTATTGGCAGCTCTGGCTCTCTCGAAAAGTTTCCTTTCTCGCAGAGTTTTAATAGCAACAGGGTGGAAATACAAATCATAAAAGTTTCAGGAGTAATGTTCAGCAAAAGTGGTTATCCGAATTTCAACATGCGAACTGTGGACTATGAATTTTATTATCAACAAATCACAAAAGAATTTTATGTTTATCACAAAATTCTTATTTTTGATTGGTTAATTACACCATTCACAGTTCGCATGTTAAAACCCAGCTATATAGTTATGACAGTGAATTACGTTGATTTTCATTTACGATTTATTATTTTATTTCAAAAGAATAAATTGGATTTATAAATGTTAAAATTTTTTTATTTTTACCCTGTATCGGGTAACGAAAAAATTGCCGGTTCCAGGTAATTGGACCGGGTAATTGCACTTTGCAGGGTACTCACTAATTTATTGTAACAAAAAATTAAAAAAAAAAAACAAAAACTAAAAAATGATTTGCGTCCATCAACACCTTAGAACGCATGTTGCTGTGAGACCTTGATCTTAAAATACGTAGAGACTATGAAGGTGATCTTAGTCTTATTTTTTAAATCTACGTTATGTAGTTGTTTTCCATTACAGTTTTTTAACACAAGCTCATAACAATCTTTGAAATATTTTTTGTTATTTGGTTAGAACTAATACGAACTTATTGGAATTGTATCAGAAGCTGGCTTCCACTACAGAACTCTCTAAACAGACGAGAAACTTGTGGCTGGATTCACATCTTTTTAAAACCTTTTCCCTTAAAGTTAAGAACCAATAAGCATCAATAAATTTTGACTTCGATTAAAATTGAGACGAAACGTGATGAATAATAGGAAATTAAGTTCCGTGTTATAGTAAAACTGAGTGTTTTTTTAAGTTCCTGAGGACACAATCGAAATCGAATCTACCATAAGTGCATAAAAAGGCTTCTGATCTGCAAAACTGTACTTTTTTACTAGGGCAACAGTTCACTCAAAATCTTGAATTACACTACCGTATATCTTCAATTCTCAGACGCCTTTTAATGTAAAATACATCTAAATATTTTTTCATCGATTGTATATACATTTTTCCAACCGAGTAAAAAATACGGTAATGACATTCACGATAGTTGTGACATGCCGTTTCTTTAGTAATTTTTTTTATGCGAGCAGCATTTCCCGTTGTAGTTGAATACCTTAACAAAACATATCAACCAGTCGTCGTAATTCAATGATGAGTTGATATTTTAATCCCAGAAATTATACCACCCAAAATGCAACCATTTATCCTTACTGATCGAACGTAAATAAAGTTTCTTCTTGGATATTTTCATAGTTTGGAATTAAGTAACATTCAATTCTGAACCAATAACGCCTTGCAAACTGCAATCTAGATATAAAAATAATCAGATTTTACAATTTTACAATCTTTTATTTCGTTTAAAAATGAAGTAACATTTGAGCTTTTATCAATGAGTTTTCTTAAACAAGTTTTGAAAAATTTATACATTCTCGTAAATTTCCAGAATAATTAGCTGTTACAGCTTCTTCAATAACTAACTAAACCATAAATCCTATCACATATAAAATATGACATAGGCCAATATTTCGTGATAGGATAGGGAAAATAAAAATAAAATAAGAGATAAAAAGCAAATTTGTTTTAAAAATTTGCAGGAACTAAACTAAAATTGGTTTGCCCTTAGTCCAGCTAATTTCATAATCCTTGATTATGGGACGCAGTATATTTTTCAATGATTAAAGCTCAGGATATATAGTTATATGAAGGCTCGTTTCTTCGAGCAAGCTGCTGCGTTCCAGCATCAAGGAATATTCATTAGCTAAGATTGAGAGTGCTATCGTTGACTGAATACAGTTCATCCGCCAGCACCCCTAAGATATCACCTTGGCTAGTGATATCTCACTGCTATTGTCAGTGGTATGTGATATCTCACGTTAACTCATATGCCAATAGCAGGGACTGGAGTACGCGGGGTTATCACACCCGTGGATCAAAAAATAGAAAAAAATTAACAAATTAATAAAAACTGATCCCTCCATGCGTACATGGTTATCCAAACTATTTCGCGTCGTCCTAATAAGCAATGTATTACATGAGTTTGTTAACACTGCACTACCGGTATCGCTAGTAAAACTAATGCCGATATTCATCAACTGATTTCGATCTATCACACTCTGCACATTAGCAGTTGATGAAAAATTTGGACATTTATCCAAATTGCGATTCATCGACGATAGTCGTTCAATTTGATTGAAATAACTGAATTTACTGAATAAAAAAACAACAACTACGTACAATTTTGCAGATAATTTAATTACTTCAGTCAAATTGAACACATTTGATGTTATTATGGACGCTGTTAAAATTAAAATAAATATTTCATTTCAATAAATCATCATTATGAAAATACCTGGTTTCTTGTGAAATTTTACTATGACAATAACTGTGAGTTATTCTACTCTTTTATTATTCCATCCATTATCAAATCTAAAGAGTTTAAAGAATGAGTCAGCCTAAATCACCAGCAGATCAACACTAACTTATTACCATCGCTATTTATGTTCTATTCAGTTCAGGGTATTCTAAAATATTGTGTCGAGATATCGATTTTATATACATACTTGCAGACATTAACTTTTTTCGAAAATATTATGCCATGTGATTGGGTTAACGTAAATAACAAATCAAAAAATGACTAACTTCTAAACTTCAATTGGTAGTCGTCGGTAAGTTCGTTTACATTCAAAAAACTAACATTTAGAGCTGGTAAGCTCAGAATATTTAATCATTTATTGATTGTTATCAATAACACTAAATAAACCGAACTTTATTCATCAATGATGGTTGTGTTTTTAACCATGATTCAAACCATTATATAAAAAGGATTCATGTGTTTGTGGTGAATAAAAATCCAGTTATAAACCGATATGTTAAATTTTTATTTTACCATTGCCTCACCCACCATGCAAGATTTAATTAAATTGCGATAGATAATCAAAAAATATGAATAATTATAAAAAAAAATCATATAAACAAATGTTCTTTTTATTAACTGATATGTTTCAGTGATTTTAATTATTTTTAATTAATAAATAAAACCAAAATTATACATTATCTTCGTCAGCGTGACACATTTTTCGATGTTTATGCACAAAATAGTAACTAGGAAATTTACATTTACAAGTTTTACATGGATAATATTGTACGTTCATATCAAGTGGTCGTACTTCTCTCTTATTTTGGTTTTGTTGTGGAATGTCTGATGATATGACTGGAATTGGTGATTGTGATTTTATTTTATTTTCTCCACTATCATCGAATAATGGTTCATCATTTTTTTCATCACCAACATCAATTGATGAATCATTGTTTTCCACTGTTAATGGATTAATATGCCGTTTTGCATGTTTCTGATAACAATATTGAGATTTAAACGTGTGTTTACAATACACACATACATATAAATCATTATAATCTTTTGGATTATTTTGATTTGTCTCTTGACTATTTTCTGAATCTTCACTAATATTTCGTTCGGTTATATTCCGTGCCATCTGCTGATGAAAAGATGAATTTAAACTATAATTTGTTCGTTTTTCTTCTGATGTGTTTGATGTTACAGTAATATTAGATAACACACGTCCATATGAATCGTTTAGAACACGACGAAAACGAACAGGACCATCACAACTTGCAACGTCAACAATAATTTTCGATTCATTTGTATTTTCAGTTTTCAATAGTTCTTCATGTTGCGATGATGTTTCATTATTTTTAGGAACATCTTCGGAAGTATTTTGAAATTCTGTTGGATTTCTGGAATCATTGGGTTTGTAATATTCATCCAATGGGAATATATTCGATGGTGATGATTCTTTAGTTTTCGATTTAACGTTCTTTTTTCTTAGTTTTGATTCAGGTTGTGATAAAATTGTTGATGTTGATGGTATTGGTGATCGTTCACGATTGGTTATAGTTTTTATGTGCTGAAATTGTGTATTTTGGCTGGGAACTAATATTCTATTTATAATTGGTGGTGAAATAAATTTCAATTCTGTATCAATAAAAGCTTTACTGGGAATTGGACGTATAATTTTTGAACCTTTTATTGGGGTGATGGAATTTAAAGAAATTAAATTTGATGTTGGTAAAAAGTAACTATTCAAATAGCTTTCATTCTGTGACCTTGCCAAAAATGTACGACAAATTTCTAACGCTCTAGGCATATGTAAAATATGTGTTGCAAGTAATACTGCAAAAATATTTTCGTTATTTAAATCCAAAAATCCTGTATAGATATATGTTAATAATGGAACGAATTGTTCTTGTGTTACGTTGGGAATATAAATAGCTGAATCTAGTGTTGTTGTTCCATTAAATTTAAAAAATTCGGCACGAAAATATCCACTATGTGCCGCCAAAAGTGTTCTATGGGCGGCAAATCTTTTAAATGGTGGTGGACCAATTTCTAAAATAGTATCTGGTGGTGGTGTATTTTGTTGGTTATGAAAATATTGTGGATATATTAAATTAGTTTCTGCTTCGATTGGTAAGGAAGATGTTTCAGTTAACCAATTCGTAAACATTTTTTTAAATTAGAAATTATGTAAATATTAAATTAAATTATTTATTATTTAATTAATTTGAAATTTTGATTTTTATCACAAATAAATAAATATTGATAATTGGTTCACAAATTAATTAATTTTATCAAGAGTAAACATATTTTTTTTCACAGTTAAATAAATAATCAATAATTAATGAATCACATAAAATTGTCACAAAATTAGATTTTATTATTTGTTGATTGAATCACAGAATGTGTTAGAACTTTGTATACGAATAATAGTTCTCCGCGAAGATTCGACATTAAACTGAACTGATATCCGTTAGAACTTTCTGTTTTTATAATGAAAAATATGAAATATCATTTTTATTTCTTTTCTCTCTGAAAAATCCAGATTTTCCCATTTCTCGTTATTTTTAACGAGTAGAAAATGTGCTTTATTCAAGTTAATTTATTTATGCAATTTTTTTAAAGGTTATTTACTTTTCGATATGATTTCTCCTCTTGATGGTTTAGTGGAAGTTTTTTTTGATATTTATTTAATTTTGTGTTTCTAATTTTTATACTATTAATTTGCGATGTCATTGAGGGAAATTGAGTTTTCAGGTTCTAACTCGGAATTTTGATTTTGTGTTGTCCGGTAAGTACAGACAAGATCTTACCAACAATAAAATATCATTTTTTACGCCAGTTTGCACTACAAACTCTTCAAGGATTTGTAGTAAAATTATGTTAACTAAAATAAAAATGGGTTGAGTTTGATGGGTAATAATATAAGCGGAAATGAATGAAAAATTATTTAAATAAAGGGGTTGGAAATTTTAGATATATCCGAAGAATGAGAATAAAATTCTATTTAATTTTCATAAAATACATTTATGCTATTATTAATGCCAATTAGCTATAATTGTGTTATGATGCTTGCTCGGCAATTTTTAATTAAATAATGAAAATCGTTTTCAATTCTTGTTTTGTTTTTGAATTTTTGTTTTTTTAAATTTCATAATATAAACTTTTTTTGTTTATACAGCAAATAATTCCTAAAAGAATATAATTATATAATTTTTACGTTTACGAATTATTTAATTTAGAAAAAAAGAATTTTTTTCTTTCCAAGATTTTAGGTTTCGTATTTTTTAATTAATTGATTTTAGAATTTTTTTTGTATTCAGAATTTAATTGGTGCTTTGTGTTTTCCTATTTGTGTTTTAGAAATTTAATATTTCCACGTGATCAAATTAATGAAAAAGAAAATATTAATAAGGCAATAACAAAAAATATATGCTAATGAATATTTATAAGTTCGAATAACCACTCCAACATTCAACATTTCTGAATCTTCTGCCCAATACAATCGAATCGTTCGAAGAGACGTACCATTTACTCTTCTTTGAACAACGTTGAGGCATTGAGCCTACCTGTCTGATATTTATTGGCAAACTCCCATCAGTTCCTTTTACCTACTTGCAAGTCTGCTGTTTACTTCAGTTGTTCGAATCTTCTGCATGTATATGCAGAACAGCAGATCTGGCTTTCGTAATTTTGATATCTTCTTACATTCTTAACCCCACTTTTGAGATTAGTTAGTTCATTATTTTACCAGTTCACCTCATTAATTTATATGCATTTAGATTTGCGAAGAATGCGTCTTTACAGGCTTTTATCATGCTTTCTGAAAGAACGATAATCGCTGTGTCGTACATGAGAGCATCGACATTTGGAATTGTTTTCACGAGAGTATCAGACAGAACGATTCTGAGAACTTATTATCTGAAACGTGGTAGCACGCTGATCTTTCAATCTCTCAAGAACCCTTCACTTTTCAATAAGTTTAACCATGTTTAAGTCGATGGTTTACTATTGAGTGCATACGTGCTGAGATGTCTATAGACTATGGGTTTGTTTGTTGTATAGTAATCGCGAATTTATGTCCTTAAGATTGTAATCTCTGGCATTGATGACTAATCTCTGGCACGATCGTAGCATTGGAATGACCAAGGTTATTAATCATATTTGCTATCTAGTAAAAAAACTGAAAACTGACAAAACATGTTATCTAATCGCTGCGCAGATAAAAAGAAGTACGAGAGAGTTAAAATTTGTGTGCGTATTGTATGTATAGAGAGACATATAATGTTCCTCATTCATATCCGGCTCTGGAGGCAAAATGTGTATTTAAACTCTCAAGTTACTTTCGCTACGTTACCAGCAGGCTGCTGACTTTATTGATTTGGTTTTTATGCAAAACGCTTGTTTTTCTCAACTATTGTAAGTTTCTTTTGATTAGTTCCTCATTTTACCTAAGAACTTTATTTTCATTTCTTTATTATGACACTATCCGTTGCAGAAATTGTAGTACCATTAAACAATTAAACTTGCCACTCGGCTCACTACTTTCCAAACCTAGGTGGTTCTGATCAGACAATTTCTCCGAAACAAAACATACAATGCAACATATTATAAAGGAAATCTAAGACCACCACTTTTGTTGTTGATTGGTCTAGAAACGGTGTATCATTTCAAACAAAATGTCAGTATAAGATTTTTTATGGGTATGTACTCTCAAATTCTATCCGCCTTTTACATCTTATGAAGAGACTTGACAGGATGTAAAAGCTATTTCCATTCATTTTGTTCTATCATTTGTTGGTTTCGGTTTTCACATCCTTTTTAATATGATCTTGAGTCATATCACCACGTCACTTTTGTCTAGATCCTCCACCATCTTTGAGTCTAGGTAGTGTTTGTCAGCCATTTTTTTGTTTTGTGGATTTGTGATTCATTCAAATCGTATATTGATTTTCAACAACTTTACATGGTATATAAATTGATCCTATGACTTTATTTTAAAAAGATGATAGAATTCTGTAATCGGTAGTAGTCAGTATTCGTGGAGTAAGACACTTCTCATTTGATAAACCGATTGTGTGAATAGCGTCGATTTGATTCGTTTTCAGATAGTCATTCCCATTTGCCCCACTCATATTTTCGTGTTTCCTTTTTTAAGAAGTTTTGTTGTGACTTGTGGTCTATGTGGATCATAAATTAACCGATGGAAGTTTCTGGTGTTTCTTATTATTCAATTTTTGTGAAATTTTTGATTATTTCCAACGCTTTTTTGGTGAATGATTATCAAACCTCTGTTGAATGTGTTTGCGGTTTTTTGTTGACTGAGTTGTTCTGAGAACCTAACGGTTCATAGAAGCATTTGCATGTTGCTTTTTGTCGTGCATGTCGTTCTTTTTTGAGGTTATGATTATTCTTTAAAATCTATTCAGCGTTTTGAAATGTTTGTAGTGCATCGGTATTTTTTTACTTCACCACAATTGAAAATGAGTACAAAAACGCATGGGATCTTGATGAAGCTTTGGCATATGATGCAGGTTAACTTGAAAATAGAAGATCTGGATTCATTTTCAAATTGGACAAAATAGCAGGGGGTCGCCCGAACACCTGTAAGTTTCAATTTTTAATAACTTCTAATTCTGGCTTTCAATATTATTGAGATTTGGTATATAAGGTTTCAATACTGTTTCCAATATTTCTGCGTACCGTTTGTCACTTCCGGCTAAAAAGTTCTTTTTTGAAATATTTATCCTTACTATTGCCTACAATTACAACTCGATTTTTATGAAACATTGGTAAAAGGTTTCAAACAATATAAAAAGATTTTATTAGCTTTTGGAGTACATTGGACAAAGGGTTGGGGGTCCACCATACAATAGGTGGTTTTTTCAAATAAGGATATTCAAAGAACCCAACATTGGACTGTGAAAGATAAGGAATAAATACATTAACAAGTGAAACACATAACCTTTAAAAGCATATTGTGCTGAATTGTTCCAAAACAAAAATTCAAAGTATTACTTTTGGTGTATGTAACTATACTAAAATTGAATTCATAATTAATGTTATTTTATTAACGAAATAATAAATAAACATTTGTCAGAATAAAAAGATTTTATTTATTCTTTAAAAAAAAATTCATCCCTTTCGGGAATTTTTCAATGATAAAAAATTGAATGATAATATTAAAAATATGAAATTCTACAGATAAACGGAATTGAAAATATTTTTTTGTTTTTTAATCCAATAATGGAATTCAATGTAAACAAAACGATTTCTTTGTTGTTGTTTTTGTTTCAATTACAGTTTTTTTTATGTTAAAGAAAAAATTTAATACCACAGATAGATTGTTTAGAAGAATCAGTAGTCGCTTAAATATTATTATTAGTTTTATATCTGTCTATGGACTGTGAAACTTGATCCTACGGTCTGATGAAATATAAATGATTTTTCTCATATGACCAACTGTACAAATTTTGTTCCCCACCATTTTTGTCTATACAAATTCCATCTCTGTCATGATTTATAATAAAATAATTAAATTTAAAATTCATAAAGTCGAATATTTATTTTTTCATAAAAGAATGAAATTGGCTTGCAATATCGTTCGTTATCCACACATTTTTTGGGTGGTGGTACTTGTATCTTTTTATTAAATATTTTATTTCGTTGGGTTAAATGGAAATTGAATTGAATAATTAAAATGTAAAAAAATGATAGTATGAAGATTCTGATGCTAATTATAAATTTTGTTTTCATAGAAAGATCAATGACTTGATTTAACAGTTATTTCTTGTCAAAAAAAACTAAACTTCCTGTTTTTGTTTTCTTTTGATGTGGGAATCGATATCTAATCAATTAAATTACGTAGATTAAACAAACTCAAAACTTCATTGTAATAACTAAATCTATTAAATCCAAATGTAATTTTAATTTTATTTATTTAATCAATTATCAATTTATTAATAACTAATATTTTATTTGTTTTATTTTTGCAATTATTCATTGTGCCATTTCCTAATTTGTAAATTGTGTTTATTGATAGATTTTAAATTTGTTTTGTTTGATTTATTTTTAGAATTGAGTGCATTGTAGACCTATATTATTTATGTGTCATCCTCATCCGTAAACCTTCGTTTAGAATTACACTAACTGTTCTGATTGAGTTGTAATTTATTTCTTCATGCAACTTAAGATAAGAAAATATATCTTACATGGGCTTTGTAGTTAAATACTTGTCTTATTCTTTATACACCGACCCGAAATTTTCAAGTAGCATTTTCGTTGTGTTCGTTCGCTCATAATAATATAATTTGTTCATTCAGAATTGTTTGTTTGATTTTTCACTTTTCAGTTTTATAATGATTTTGAGAACATTACTGAACAATTTGTTTTATTAAGAATCAATTAATATTGTTATGCATTTCTTCTCCAAACTGGTCTATCTCTCAACCCCAATGAATATAATTATTCAAGCTTCTATTGAATTCTACCTTCTACTGAGAGAAATAATACAGAATATGCACCAAGCTTAATGAAATTAGCAACCTAGGCCAATCTTTACAGCAACAATATTTTTTTATTCAGTTGTCCGAAAAGTCGTACTGTAAAATTTCATTATTTGTGAAGTAAACGCAAGGCCCATGAGTGGTTTATTCGATTCCGTTCTGGAAATTTTGATGTTTAAAATGCACCTCACTCTGGCCAGGCAGTCAATGAAAAAGCCATGAAATTTTGCAACTGGTCGAGATAAGACCGGTATGTAAGTTGTCAGGATATAGCGGTTAAACTAAACATCAACTACATGACAGTTTGGAATCATTTAAAAAAGATTTGCTGTGCAAACAAATTTGGATGCCATATAATTTACGCAAAGTTTAAAATGCTGCTAAAACGTACCGAAATCGAACCATTTCTGAAACGAATTATCACGGGTGATGAAAAATGGGTTAAATACGATAGTATTAAATGCAAACGATCATGGTCAAAGACCGGTCACGAACCACAAACGATTCCAAAGCCTGGATTGATAAGTTGTTGCTGTGTATGATGAGGCTGAAGGGGAATTGATTATTATGAGCTGCTACCTCCTGGTCAAGCGATCAATACTGTCTTTTACTGTTAACAAAGAACCAGATTTGCACAAGTAATACAAAGCGTGCCATAACTGGTCAATCGAACAAATCTCTTACGGCGAGTAAAAACAAGAAACTTAGTTGCGATGTTTTGATGCATATTGTGCAATATATGCCGGGCGGTCGGGCCCCTCTGGATATACCATTCATATTGCGACATCTGAATACCATTTATTCCTATCTCTGCAAAACTCCCTTGCAAGAAAAAAGTTTACTGACAGAAGAGCCACGGAAAATCACTTGACTAAGGGTTTTGTCGGTAAACTATAGAAGTTCTACACCGATGGCATCGTGCCAAAAGATTGTAGATAATCGCACATGTTTTTTTTATTCAAAACTAGGCATGTAAAATATCCGAACAATACCAATTAGGATTCAAACTACCGTTTTTCTGAAAAATTTGGGAATATTGATTTTAAAATTTGGAGTGTAAAAACTATCAGGGAAAACCCACGCTGAGAAGCAATTTTATCCATAATGTACTTGTACTTATGTACATAAGTAATTTTATCCTATTGTACTCGTTTCAAGTACTCTCTAAATTTTCCATGTCCAGTTATAAACTGGACCGTTAACCTGTCAGAGCCACCTTTTCCTTGCCTAAAGCAAAAGTTGCTTCGCTGATAAAGAGATACGTATGCCTTCTCGTATCTGAGACCTCCCAACGTGTCTTCCATTCGTTGAGGGTTTCCTGGTGCAGTCCCTTTTTTATTTGTTTTCTTTCAACTCTGCTGTTTGTGTTAACAGCACGGTTGTATAATTCGATCTTCTCTTTTAGGAGGTCTAAACGGCTTATGCCCGAAATGACCTGAGTCGAGGTTGTGAAAATGGATCTGTAACCTCGGATCATGCGGAGCAACATATTTCTCTGAGCGCTTAGTAACTGTGTATTATGCTAAACGTTGGTGCGCCCATACCAACCAGCTGAGCAGTACGACAAAATAGATTCCACTACAATCTTATAAATAAGATGCTGTGTATTTATATCAAGACCATTCGTGAGATAACCTTGTAAAGCTGTGGAAGAGGGCCTTAGATTTCTCACATATCCGTGTAATATGACTTGATACCCCCAGCCTCTTATCCTAGTCAACTCAAAGGTATCTAGTTGAGCTGACCATTTTGATTGTATTACCATGTACTCTAATGGTTGGTGGCCTTGCTCTGTCGTACTTGCCCTTTTACTGTAGCATAACAGTTTTTTGCTCTGACAAGCTTAATCTGTTTCTTCTGCACCAGGAGGTTATTTGGTTTAATGCTGCTCGACCTCTTTCTTGTAACTGTTTTCTAAAATTCCCAGTAATTACAATTACTTTATCATCAGCGTATGTGATTTCGGAGACTCCATCTATCATACTGGTATCAAAGACCATATTCCAAAGAGTTGGACCAAGGACAGACCCTTGCGGGGCTCCTTTTGTAATAGTCTTTTCCACCGCATCAAGATCATCCTTTATTATTGCCTTTCTCTAATTAAGATAGCTATCCAGCAATCTTAGGAGATCAGCTGCACAGCCGAGTCCAGTTAGGTAACTCATGACACTTGTCCACCATAGATTATCGAAAGCACCCGATATATCTACGAAAATGCCAAGACAGTACTTTTCATCGGTTGATTGGACAATTTCTATAAGTTTGCAGACTGCATCCGAGGTAGAGCGACCCGTTCTAAAGCCATACTGCTTATCCGATACCCCACCTTTCAAATCAATGCAATTTAAAAGTTCCTTATTAATTAATTTCTCGAAAATTTTACCCAGAAATGAAATAAGCATGATTGGTCTATAAGGTTTGGGTTGGGGCGCTAAAGTCTCTATCTTCGGCTTTTGGAATTATAATAACCCGACCAATCTTCCACTTTTTAGGAAAGATACCATATCTGAGACAGCTAAGAGTTTTAAGCAAGTAGGAGCTAAAACCTTTCAGGACTGCTGTACAATTATAACTTCTATTAAATCCAGACCAGGAGCTTTACCACGTTTCATATTCATCACAGCCTCCTCTAGGTCATCGACTGTGAAATCTGAGACGTCCTGAGCGACATACGGTAGCTGTGCTATCCTTCTGATCTCAGCATGCTCAGGTGAGTCCCCTATATCATCTAGTAGCAAGGTGTCAAGCACCATGCTAGAAGTACTCCATGATTGCACATTTTTCCCGTTCGAAGAGACGGTTTCATGCACTCTACGTTGTGCAAGCTTTCCTGTTTGATATTTATAAATAAAGTCCCAGGGATCCTTGTTGCCTACTTTCGTAACAAGTTTCATGAAGTTTTACCTTTTAGTTGTATGGAACTTTTGCATGTATATGTTTCTAAAGTTCTTTTAGTAGCCTGCGTTTGCCTGAGATCTGTATTACGTTCTTTCGGGTACTTTCTTCTTACCTGGTTAACCTCACTTTTAAGTTTAGCTAGATCACCCACCGGTCCACAAGGTTGCTCCATTTGTTTTGTTGCAGTTTGATTTGCGTGGTATGGCATCTTCACAAGTGTTTAGTATGACTTATGACCTAAGTAAGATAAACCATTATCGTCGCACAGTTCGCAGAACACCAAATCTCTTCAGCTTGCCTCTTGACTTGCTTAATATTTAGTACTAGATTTAGAGTAAGGAGTTCTCAGTTGGTAGCATCGACTTTGAACCTTTTGGTATTAGAATTATTATCACGAGATAAGCAGGCAGAACGGTTCTGAGAATCAATTAATTGAAACTCTGAGAATCAATTAACTTAACTTAGAATTAATTAACTCATGTACTTTCCAGTGTTTTATACGCTTTATCATATTTTGCGACACTAAGGTGACGTCTACTGACGA
The DNA here is from genome assembly GCA_963693315.1 of Diogma glabrata. NCBI lineage: Eukaryota > Metazoa > Arthropoda > Insecta > Diptera > Cylindrotomidae > Diogma > Diogma glabrata. The sequence goes on along the minus strand of OY856188.1, from coordinate 72,735,852 downwards.
CACGCCATTTGTGCGCATTTGTGCTTATATTTCCAGATTCGTTCGCCACAAACAAACTCCATCGTGAGATAAAGTCTTCAAGTTTGTGGCTTCTGCTGTCAGTGACACGATCGAACCGAATTTTAGATCGAGCGATAAAGTCACCGACAGTGAATACTGAACCTTGTATATGGCTTAGTATCTTATCAAGATTTTTTATATGGTCCTCGATAGGCTCCCGAAACTAACAATAGACATTCACTAGATGAAACACTTTACCAGGGTATCTAACCTCTATACAAACAGTGAGAATCTGAATTGTGAGAGCGTTATAGCTTTAATACTGGTGTTTTGGAAACTTATGTGGGCAGGTATACAATTTTCCCCATTTTCAGCGCTGGATGCAGAGTGCTTGTTAATTTCCAGACCAGTTGCAATTCCGTTCACTCCGTAGACCTCCTGTGCACACAGGATCTACACATGTAGAGACGCATTTTCACATCTTGTGAATTGCCAGCACTGAGTGTTGCAAGTTTGGTTGTACAATTTTCAGATTTAGGCCCGACCTCAACGCCTTATTGGTATTGTCTGTTTATAGATATTTCTATGTTTCATGCGCTCCAATTTATGATTATAGCTGTGGGTGGTGCTACCTCCTACCTTGTGAACATGTGGTTTGTCATTTGTTTTACAGGGTGCACATTCCGCAGGAGATGCTTTATCTGAGCATTCCGCTTCTTTGTGACCCGTTTTTGAACAATGGCCACATGTCTGCTCAGCTTTTGTGCATATTTTGTCCAAAGTACCACCACCCAATTAATGTCTACTCCAGTTCTCGCACAAATCTTAAAGGCAGGTTTTGATCACTGTTGTTTCGCTATCGTGACCATTTTGCCTTATCATAGCAGATGCTAGTTCCACTTCATTAAGGTCTGGCTCCCTTTATTATTATTCGTGGCATAGGTTTCTTGGGATGAATTATTAGAAAACCTGTATTGTTTCGGCTCGTTATCGGTAATAGCATTGAGATCAGAGCTAAGGTCAGTTATCAACAGAATGCCTTTGTCTCTTCTGCTTTTCATTGCTTTTACTCTCAAACCTCCGTCACACGGGTTGACGTGGGTTGAGAGACCAGCTTTAATTTCATCGCACCCCTTGCCAGGGATGTGGATTACCAATGCTTTAGTTATTTTATTTTTGTTACCTTTCCTTTTAGCGTTTTGGCTTTTTATGTTCATTGTTGTCCTGTTTAGCTTCAAGAGCTGAAACATGGATCAACATATTTGTGTATGCCATTTGTGTTGCGCTTACCATTTCGATCAGGCTATTTAGTATTTCCTTAGGAGGAACCTTCGTCAATCTAGATAAGCCGATTAGGTCTAGCATGTCAGCCAAACCTAGCTGAACTGCGTCAACAACTCAATCAATTTTGCTGTCATTATTAAAGAGCACCTCATGGTCTCCATTTTTCTCACTTCTTTGTGATTTAACTCTCTTTCAACCCATTTCCTCGACAAATTCGAATTCGGGCTCCTCATTCTTTAGCCTCTTGCCTCTTGCCACCTCTGCCCTCTTTTAAATAAGTCGGAGCAAGCATTAGCCGTATGAAGGATTTTTATTGCGCCCCGAAGGCGTTATCTTCACTTTGTTTTCTCTCTGCGACCAAGAGAGGTGCTTGATCGCTAGACTTTTTTTAAGCGTTATCCCTGATAATCTTGGTTATAAAAATTTTAAAGGCAATAGAACCTATTAAGATTAAAAAAAGACAATAGAACCTAAAATCAATTGTGTTAAACAATTTGTAGATTCAGTCTAGTTTAATTGGTTATATCGTATCCTTCGGTTTATTCGTTTAAAATTCGTTTCCTACATATATCTCTCTTGAATCGGTATACTGTGTAAGGTTCTCATCCGTTTTGTTTTGGTTAAATTTTCGAAGAGCCTCTTTCTTATATTTTATTGCCTTTTTCCATTTATTTGAGAACAAACGATCAGACTTTGGAACGGTCAATCGATTGGGAATTAATTGGCGCATACGGTCTAGAATTGCTTCAGAAAATTTGAACGCCGCAATGTTTGGGCCCTGTCCGGTCCGGTAAGACAATTATGCTTGCAGGGAAACATTTAAAAAACATTTAAGTCCTTGCCAATTCGCAGCTTTATAATTCCATATAAGACGGAGATTTGCTTTAAATTGCTAAAAGATCTGTAAATTTAATTTTTTTTGAGATTATGATCTGATCCATTTAAAGGATCCAATACTTTAAATTGCTCCAAGCTTGGATCATTTGTCAAAAACAAATCAAGTAAATTACATCTTTGTCCAGTAACGTTGGGAACTCTTGTATGGTGGTCTATTATTTGGGTGAAATTGGCGGAGCTATTTTATCACCTTATATTGGAACACTTAGAATATAAAAACGGGTTGATAAACTTTTTCAATAATTTAATACAGTAATGTAGTTGTGTGCTAGTAAAATTTAATTTATATTCTGGTAGAGTTAATAATTTTGTTCATTTTAAGCTATAATAATAACGGAATAATGATTTGAGAAATTAGGCTTTTTTGGGAGCAATTAAATTCAAGTAACTAGACAAAATTTAAATTTTAGAAAATAATATTTCATAAATGCTATAGATTCATCTGAAGCAATTATTAATTTAGTATAGCTTAAATTTTAAAATTATTTACTTAGTGTTCATTTTCATATATTAAAAGCTGTATATCTGAGTGAGACGGACGAATAAAATAAAAATTTGTATATGACTGAACTGAGGAATTTAATCAAAATTTATCAGTAACAATTTACGTATATCATATACATTTTTTGTTTACTCATTTATTTCATGCAATATTTATTTTCTGTCAAATAACATTTAATTCACTAATAGAATAAATATAAATTTATAATGATGTCTTTGTGATGTATAGATATTTAGATTTCCTTATATATTCATTTTTATAAATTTTTTTTTGTTGATTTTATAAATCTCATCTTTTACATTTTTGTTTCATTATTTGCAAATCATTAAAATTCAGTTTATGTGGTGACTTAAAATCAACAACCTACTCTCTTCTTCTACAAACGTAAAACATGAAAATATATTTACTCATACAATTTAATCAACGCTGTAGAAATTAAAAAATAATACAGTTTAGATTCTGAAATTCAGAATTTCAATTGAGATTCTAGTTTTTGGTTTGGTTTTGCTCTAGTGTAATATTTTAAATAATACTCAAAGGGGTGTTTTGCAACGGTCGGAATCTGACTAATGATTGGATTTAAGCTCCACAACAGAAATGTAAACAACGTAATAATAACTTACAACGTGACATTCATTAGACATAAGTCATATAACATAAGTGATACCTCATCACGTACATACGAATTGCCCCGGCGCTTTTCTGAATACCCAATTTCACCTATATCACCGATGACGTTTAGTGTGGTTTTCGCCCCAACCGTTCAATTACAGATGAATGTTTTACTTCGAGGATAATCCTGAAAAATGTTGAAAGTTAACATCACCCAGATCTAGTTCGATATGTTTTGGAATTGCAGAAAAACTAGTTTTTATTGTGCTCACGAGCAGACAGCTATCTACCATTTTTGTTTCAAACTCATAATTGTAACCTTCAATATGAGAATATTTCTCATTATAAGAATATTTAATAATAATTCTCATATTAAAAGTTATTATTCTCGATGGTATTCGACAAGGTGATGCACTCGCGACTTCCTATTCTAAACTCTAGTGTTTGATTTAGTGTTTGCGCACTGGAAAAACCGTATTATGACAAAAAACTGCATATTTAAAAAAAATCTATTTAAATCCTTGGCTATGGAAGTGATGTTGGGCTTCTTGGACATTTTTATATCGCTTGAGCCAAATGTCAAACGATTTGCATTATGTATTATCACTAACAACAAATACTTAAGAAAATCATGGAACTTTGCATAACATTGAAACAAAGTGAGACAATGCTAGAATGAAGATTTTCGTGCTAAAGAAGATTTTCGTGCTAAAGAAGATTTTCGTGCCTTCAATTAAGATTTTCGTGCTAAAATATAACAGAACCGGAGTCAATTAGTAATGGAACGAGATAGATTACACAGTCGACAAAATCCCTCCATAGGATGGCCACACATAAACGACTTCTTTTAACCCATATTTTCCTATGCGCTTATTGCTTAAAATACAAATAATATTAGTGAGGCAAACCTATATCCGAAATAAACTTTACAAGACATCATTATTTATTTTTCACAATTTAATTATGACGTGTAACTGTAGTATATATATGTATACATATATATTTTTATACCGTTTCAATTTTTTTTTCTCTTTACCAAAATGAGTAAATCCTTTGGGTTAAAAAATAAAAAAAAAAAATTAGAAAAACAAAGTCAAACAATTGAAGCAATATATTTTTAATTGTGCCATCTCTTGGGGGGTATTTTTTTCGTTAATTAATATAGAGTTAATATTACTATTGAAATGAGGGTTGGTTTATTTTTGTTTACATTTAATTTTTTCTCTCTTGAAGAGATGAAATTCTAGATTAAAGTTTGATTGTTTAAATTGTGATAAATTAATGTTTAATAATTAATATTTGATTTTCATTTAATAAATTAAAAATAATATTAATTATTAGTATGCTTTTAATTTGAAGATAATTATTATTACAATTCGTTTTAACAAACTATTTCAATCTGGATTATCAATAAACTTCAAAAATCAACCTAACAAAATTTATAATTCGTTTTTATAATTTTTTAACTTTGTTTCAGACAAACTGTACCCATGTTTTATATGTAAAACTGAAGCATGTTCACGAACAAGGCCTTTAGAAAAAGCCCGTGGACAACAATATGGAATTTCAGAAGATGTAATACCACAAGGTGCTCGTGTTTGTAATTCTTGCCAATGTAAATCGGTTCGTTCAAGGTAAGAGTAAAAAAAATTCTCACTTGTAAAAAAAATTAATAACTTATTTCTGTTATTTTAGATATTCTAGTTGTCCTCTTCCAACATGTCCAAATCCAAAAGATCGTGTTAAACGATTTCGAAATCTTCCAATTCGATTGTTTGAACTTGCACCAGAGGTTAGAGATCCAATATTTCAAGAATTTCAAATACCGGCTAATGTAACGAAATGTTGCTCAGCATGTCTGATACGAATTCGACGAAAAATGGTACCTCATGTTTTAGAAACAAGTTTGTCAGAAGATGAAGTAATAAAATTAAAAACGTTGCTTAAAGAAATTGGGCCTAAATGGCCACAATTAGGTGAAATGATGGGAAAAACAACAGTTGCTTTAAAAACATTTTATTGTCATTATAAAAAAAAATATTGTTTAGATGCTGCTGTTATTGAATATTATAAATTACATCCGAGTGAAGAAAAATGTTTAACGTTGACGGATGGGGATGAATCCGATGTTAGTACGTCATCAGGCGATGAACGAGAAGGAAATAGTGATACAGCATCAGCTGAAAGTCCTAAAAATAATGTTCATAACTCAAGTCAATCAACAGCATCACCGGCTGAAACATCGTCAAAAGATAGTAGTATGGTTTTAGATAACAATAAAAACGATGATAGATTAGCACCTCCATTGGGACATGCACCAAGAAAGTCGTCATCATCTTCCAAGCAACAACTACCACAAGATGAATATGACAGCTCAGCAACAGAAACGGCAGATGAGGAAAATGAGACTTCACCAGCAAATCGGCAAAGTCCTAAAGTTTCTATTTATTCAAATCAAGCGACAATAACAATGGTTCCATCATCAAATCTGCAACAAAATGCATCCCAACCACTACCGAATGGTCCTGTGACGAATAATCCCATGAATGTTCGTGACTTATTTTTAAATGTTATTGAACGTACTCTAAAAACTACTGGCCCTCCACCTAAACAACCAATTTCGTTGATAAAAACAAATGATAGTAGAAACGACATTACATTTGTGAGGGAATATCGGAACGATGGGAAAATTAATTTATCCCGTCAGACACCGAATCAAAGCTCTGATAATTTAGCAACATTATCTGTTGTTGATCCTCATGGGCATGTTGATACCCGTTCACCACAAATCCAGGGACTACCAACACAGATAGCTGCAACCATTACGCCAGTTCCATCACAACAATCCATTTCTCAACCGCAGCAACAAGCTAACGATGGGAATAAAGAAACAAGTGGAAATGGTCAGGGTAGTGGAATTGTGGTTTATCTTCGAAATGAACCAGAGGATTTAAGTATAAAGAAAACGGGCCGTGAAAACTTTCCTTTACCATACACTAAGCAAATACCACAACATCCTGGCGTTACAATGTATCGAAGTGACCCACAACAACAACTACCACAACCAAACAACATTCCACCAAATCAGTTCATTGGTGGCAGCTTTCAACATCACCATGAGTTATCGAATCGTGCATCAAAATCACCTTCAATGTATATATCATCAAATCATCATATGTCTGTTAATCAGCAACAACAAAATCGTCCAGGATCACATCATGTTACATCACAAGGGCAACATCAAACACCACCTCCACCATCCAGTATGCAATCGCAACAATCTCTTTCGAAAATGACGTCATCAAAGTTGACACCTAAGTTAAGTCCGAAGATAAACCAAAATCCAAAGGGATCAATCACCCATGGAACTCCGGTAAACCCTGTACCAATTCTAGTTCAAGGTGCAACCACATTATCTCCTCGTTTTGATAGTATCCGTCGACAAACACCACCAACTAATGAAAATAGTAATAAGATCATTCAAGGGTCTATCACACAGGGAACACCCGTATTACTACCGAGTCATCATCTTTCGGATAAACAAAGAGGATTCGAATATTATAAAAATCGACAAAGTCCACAAATTCAACAACAAAATCAAATTTCTCAAAACACTCAACAGCAACCAACCCCACCATCCTTTGTTGGACATTATGCAAGACCGAATTTTTCAATCGAACAACCACAACAGTTGAGCTCTCGTCAAATTATAATGAACGATTATATCACTTCACAACAAATGCAAGGGCAACAAGGTCGAGGTATAAACAATCGAAATATAGACAAAGATGCACAGAGTCCAAGAAATGCAAATAGTTTGACTGGATCGCCAGCAACTCTTTATTATGCCGATAAAGAACGTGGCAGACAAGATTATTTGAGTCGTACATCACCAGCGGAACACATAAATAGGTTTGTTGAATTATATTTATGAGATTAGAGTTTATGTTTCATATTTGTTGTAATTATTTTAGTGCTCAAAGTCCACATCGAACTCCACCCCCTCAACGACAGGGTGTTATACAGCGACATAATACAGGAAGTACAAAACCTCCAAGTCCATTACCAAATCGTTTGCATCCAATGCCTCCAACGCAACAACAAATACAACAATCTCCTCAACATCATTATCCACCTGGTCGGATACATTACGGTGGTTTTAAAAATATGGGGCAATCAACTGCTGAACAATATCCATTATCAGGTCATGAAGCGTTTTCCTCGTTGGTAGATGTTGCTGTGAAACAACCGTTATTACCTGTTCCGCATAAGGATGAAATGAAAAGGGAAGTCCAGCATTCTTCACAGCAACCACCTTCTCATCATGATTTGCGTTATCAACAAATAGCTGCATCACGTGAACATCAAATGGCAATGCACATAGCTCATCAACAACAGCAACAGCATCAACAACACCAACAGCAACAACAACAGCAGCAGCAACAACAGCAGCAGCAACAACAGCAGCAACAACAGCAACACCAACAACAATTGCGTCATCAGCAACATCATCATCAAATTCAACAAATGGATTTGCAAAGACGGCAACATCAACAACAATCGAATTTGTATCAAATGGAGCGAGAGCGGCGAGAAGAACAATTTCGAGAACGTGAACGTCAAGCCCAACTTGAAAGAGAACGTCAAGATAGGGAGCGCGAAAGAGAACAACGCGAACGAAACGAACGGCAAGAGAGAAATTTGCAAATTGAACGAGAAAGAGTTTTTAATGAAGAAAAGGAGAGAGAAGAACGAAGGAGAGAAACAACTCGGTTACTGGTTAATGTGCCACCACCTCATATTATGCGTGAAGCTGTACAAAATGTTACGGCCCGTGGTGGTATTGTTGGAATGGAAAGAGATCGAAGAGAAGTTCTTGAAAAGTAGGTTTCTTGAATATTTTTTTTAGGATTTCTTTAATTTTGTTTATATTTTAGTCGCCCCACAACAGATTGTACTTTAACTGCTGGTAAATTAATAGATGCTATCATTGCACATCAGATAAACCGTTCATCAACGGAACCACCACCACGAAATGCGGTACCTGCACCACCTGTTAATGATCACAGATCAAATTTCGTAAGTTTTTGTTTTTAATATATTGGTTTGAAGATATTTTAATTCATTTCATGTTTTGCTTTAGTTTGGTGCGAGAAACGATCTTCAAAATGCATCTTGTGAAAATAACGGAAAATCACATTCACCAAATGTTATAAATATTGATTTAGAAAGTGAATCATCTCAGTCGTCTAGAAACTCATCGAATATGATTACGAAAAGTATAACGATAGGTGAATTAACCGATTCAATAATCGTAAAGGATTTCTCTCCAAATCCGTTATCATTTCGTCCTTCTTTTATGCCGTATCCTGAATCTATAGCACGAACCGAATGGAAGTATAATAGACTTATGGCGGTTAAAGAGGAAAATCAGAATAAAATAGGTCGCCATACACCAGAAGTTATTTTTGAATCAAATTCGGTTAGTGGTTCTGGTGTACACCATGAGCCAATATCACCACCGGATAAACGACAGATAATACGTATTCAACCACCTAGTCCATTACCATCAGCAATATCATTTTCAGATCCGGTTTCTCCGTCTGGCAAGAGACAAATAATTAGAATACAACCGCAAAGCCCATTAACACAATCTGGAATAACTTACACTGAAATAGGTGCGTCTCCAGATGATCATTTTGCACAACATGCTGAACGTCGGCAAGCTGCTCTTCAACAGCAACAACAACAACAGCAGCAGCAGCAGCAACAACAACAACAACAACAACAACAGCAACAACAACAACAACAACAACAGCAGCAGCAACAACAGCACCAAGCTTCCACCGTTACACCGGTGGGAGAATTTCAATTAGATAGATATATGTCAAATAAAATAGTAGAAGCTATGAGAACATCTGATGAAAAAATGCGGCAAGATGATGGAAGTGGAACTATTGGTATTGGAGGCATCAATGAACGTCAACAACAGCAACAACAACAAAATCATATTTTATCAAAGGAGAATATTGATAGGAGCGGCACTCCTGATAACAAACGAACGTCTAGTAGTATTCTATCTACAGATCAAAATCAACATAATCCAAACCAACAACAATATTCTCAACAACCCCAAACTATTACAACATTTGCTACAACCACTTACGCTTATCCATTTAGTGCTTTGAACGTTGTTTCTGGTGCAGGGGCTTCGTTGTCCGCTCAATCACAATCACAAGTATCTACGAATAAAATGCAAAATCAAGATATGGAAACCCAGGCTATACCGAGATCCCAACAGCTTGCTGAACCAAAACCACTTTTATCAGCTCAATACGAAGCTTTAAGTGATGAGGATTAAATTCAATATAAATACAAAGAAAAAATAAATAAAAATTAAATTCAATTTAATATGTAGATGGAAGACAACGATTAATTTATTTTAAATAATTTAATTTTATGTTAATTGAAATAATATATGTATATACAAATTGGAAATTGATGTTTTGTTCGTAATTTTTAATTAATTAAAATTATTAAAATAAATAGTTTTTTTTGTTAATATTAAAAATTAAAAAAGTTTGACATTCAAAACAATATATGAATATATAAACAATACCTACACAAAAAATGATGAATAGTTGAAAAAAAAAATAAATAAATAAATAAAAGGTGATTTTGTGAAGATATTTAAATTTTTGATATATTTTTTTTTTATTTAAACTTAATTTTCTACTTTACATATTAATTTCTATTATAATTAATATAAATTTAATAATTTTAATTTAATAAAAAACAAACGTGAAAAATGAATTATAGTTTTTAATTGAAAGCAGTTTTGATTTTATTTTTTTTGAAAACAAAATAAGAGTTTCATAAATTTTATATTCTTACATAATTTAGAAATATTAAATAGTAAATACATATATAATTTATGTTTATGTATTTTTCATAATGTTCAAGATACAAGTGTTGTTTTTTTTTCTTAAAGATGGATTCATGTATTTTGTCTTGAATGTTATTCTAAGAACTAGTGATGGGAACAATCGAATGATTTCAACAATCGAATAAATAGTAATCGACATGTTGTAACAATCGAATAATTATTCGAAGTGTTTTTTTGTCGTCACACACCACCCCTAGGGTCACAAAACTAAAAAAGTCGTTGGATTTTGGCCACTTCATTTTTCAGTTTAAAAAAAAACTTAATAATAAAAAAATTATGTTTCTATTAGGTAAGGATGAATATGTCTATATGCGTATTTTCAGTATTGAGTTAAACGATCTAGTCACATTTTTTAAAAATTAATATCACATGGACTTTCAGTATTTTATTCTAACTTGTTTGGTTAGCACTTTCAAAGTTTAAGTGTAATGGATGAGGCCAATTTATCCAATGGAGTAACACTAGACAATTTTAAATTTAGAGTTTTAAGAACTCAGAAGTATAGCTAAAAATGCTATATGCTGGTTCATTGGCACTTTTATAAAAATAAATAAACCTATGTTGTAAGCCAGTTACTCATAAAAAGTACTGTATTGTAATAAAACAAGTTTGGCTTCTTTTGCTTGACGAATCAATCATTACATTAGTGAAAACAACAAATTTTGATCTTTTATTGCCACTATGATGTCTTCCAATATTTTAGAACCCAAAACATTCTCAACTTTGCTTCCGCCTTCGTTCTAACACTCTAGAAGATGGCCTAAGTGAGAACCCAGAAGATGGCCTAACAAGGTAAATATACATAAAGAAACAGTAAAATTATAAAAAAACTTTGTCTTCTTTATTTTTTCCATTAAACTTATTAAATCAGTTATCTGCGTAAAGTAACAACAGATTAACATTATGTGATTTGTCCATTTTATTCATTTGAAAAACATTTATATTGAATACTTGTTTACAGTGAAGGCCTTGCCCGCTTATCTATTCGTAAACTAATCAGCAGTTAATTCGTCTAAAATTACTTTCATCACAAACGGCTATAATTAATTTTTTGGTACAGTGGTAAGGATATCATATCTTAAACCTATAAATCCTACAATCGTTATAGATAAATTTCATAAAACAATATTTCTTCAGCAAAATCTTCAGCAAACACTTTGAGTTTCACACTTGAATGTCTTGATACCTGTTACATCTAAAGTTTAATAAATCAACAGTCATAACTCAACAATAATCAAACTACGCAAAACCAATATATTTAACAGACAAGTTTGTTTAATTTCTCCCACTTAATGAAATCCCAAAAATGTTAAGATTTAACAATAAACTAAAAATTCTAATTAAAACCCTCGTTTTAATTCCGTATAATATTTTTGTCAAAATCAATAAATCCAATTTTTTCAATAACAAAAAAAGTAATTTATTTACAACGGAAAAATATATTTAAATATAAATAAACAACGGATATATACTTCTACAATATGCATAAAATTCTTCTGTTCTTTTTTTCAAAAGTAATTCATTCACTACCAAGAAAAAATACATATTTAAATATAAATAAACAACGCACATGCATATACTTTTACAATTTATTCATTAAATTATTTTACTCCTTTATCTCAAAAAACGAAACAAAATGTTTTACTATAATCTATTTATGACAAATTGAAGTATCCTCAAAAACAAAACACAAAATAAAATTTTTCTTCAAATACTTTTTCATTGATGTAATATTTTTTATTTCATTGTTATTGTACTACTATACATATAAATATATAAAGCCGATGTTTTAACAACTCGTTTTTAGGACCTAGATTGTGATTTAATTAATTGTTGAATCACTAATTTCCAAATGAATGATAAACAAAACAAAACTACCACGTACCTACGCCTATTATAAAAAATAATGTAAAATTATCATTCCTTGATATTATTAGGATATTATTGTTCTATTTATAATTTTTCCAAATAATAACTCACATCAATTTTTTCAGCAAAATATTTTTTTGTAGGGATTAAAATACAAAGATACACAACCAAATATTTATCAATAATATATATAAAATAATTCTTCAATTATTCCTTTTAAATTTTCATAAAATATTAAATAACTATAGCTCAAAGCTTTTTAGATTTTTCATTGTATAGTTGAAGTATTTTCAGAAACATTTTGCAAATAATTTTTTGAATCAAGAAAAGAAAACTACCTAAGGACCAAGTTCAACTATTTTTCAACCTCTCGATAACTATTTATTCGATTGTTCCATTCAATTAATAAAAAAATAGTTATTGAAATAAAAACACTTCGAATAAAAAAACCTTTCGAATAAAAAAACTAGTAGTAAAAACACTTCAAATAAAAAAAACACTTCGAATAAAAAAACCTTTCGAATAACAAAACTAGTAGTAAAAACACTTCGAATAAAAAAACCTTTCGAATAACAAAAATAGTAGTAAAAACACTTCGAATAAAAAAATTAGTAATGAAAACACTTCGAATAAAAAAACTAGTAATGAAAACACTTCGAATAAAAAAACTAGTAATGAAAACACTTCGAATAAAAAAACTAGTAATGAAAACACTTCGAATAAAAAAACTAGTAACTATTTTTATTCGAATGAATTTTTTATTCGGTGTCTGTTATGAACAATCGAATAATTCGAAATGTTTCAACAATCGAATAATTCGATTGTTTTTATTCGATTGTTCCCATCACTACTAAGAACTATTTGTGGATGGGAAATAAATATTTCCTTTAGGTAAGTTATCAGTTTAACCGTGGTCTATGAGTCTGACCCATATTTCAAATACAGGTTTATTCCCAGCTTTATAAAAGCATCTCAGCCGAATTATTTTTCTCGCCCGCTTTCCAACCCTAACAAATTAATTAAATTTACTGTTAAACGATTTGCTAAAATCAATTGCAATTAAAGATCTATTGACATCTGGCGGTAGTCACAAAGACCACAAAATAAAATTATTTCAAAATTAAACTCTTGTGAATATTTTTATTAAAATATTTATTAACCATATTTATTCGCGATCATTTATTTATACTGAAATAACGTTATCTGAATCTAGCTCTAACCACGAACATACCGACATACGGTTTATATCTTTTGCTTTTATCGAATAATAAATAAAACCAAATTATTTTTCAAAAGACAAACTTCCATTTTTGAAATTTGTTTAACGGCATTTTACAAACAAACAGTTAAATTTTCAATACGTATAAAATAAATATTAAAAATGTATAAAAAATATAAATCATAATAATTTCATTAAAACTAACAAAATTAATTTATTTTGCCTTTAGAAAAAAAAAATTATTAAAAAAAAATCAAAATCTGCAAAAAAAAAAATAACTAAATTAAAACTACAACACGAAAAAAGTCTGTATTGTATATAAATAAATCTAAATAATGAGATAAAAAATTCAAATAAATTAAGTTTAGTAATATTATAAGAAAAATATATAAAGAAAATAAAAACTATGGAAGAAAATTTAAAGAAAAAAAAATAATAATAATAATAAATTTAGTTACTGAATAGTTAATATATTAATTGTTATGTTTATTCCTTAAACATCATTTCATAATTAGTTTGTTTTAATATTTTTATATAATATATAAAAAAATGAATTTTGTTTTTTCAAATATTGTCGAGTACAAAACAATTAACGTTGAAACAAATGTGGAATACAATGAGAATTATCGCAGCTTTAAAGTAAAATATTTTTTAATTAACTTTTGTTAAATTTGAATAATTGAGTATGTTGGACATGGCTTCATCTTTGCTCGTACTACAATGATTTATCGTAATAAGGTAAGAAGATTCTTTTACATTTTGTCAAGATAAATCTGTCAACTACCAAACAAAAAATTGATTAAAACGCGAAAACTTGGTATTAATCGGTAAACCGAATTTTTCTTCAAACAAATTAATTTTTGTTTCTGTTTAAATTGTTGGGTACAATCATTTGTTTATTAATTCAGTTTGCAGATTGAATGTTCTGCGATAGTATTAGTTGATCAATAAAAATGACGAATTGAATTTACATTTCTTTTCGTTAATGAATGTTTTAAAGGTAAGTAACAATTTTTTTAACTAATGTGACAAATAATTGATTTATTTTTCGGATTTTTTTCTTTTGGTAACCCTAGCCTTAACTGGTTCTTGTAACCTTAACCCTAAATATGTGTAGTTTTTATTTTAGAAAACAGAAAACGTATCAAAGTCGGTTATGACGTAATGAACTTGCAAGTCAAAGTAACTAATTGCCCTACCTAAACTTTTATTGATAGGTTTTACTTGCCGGTGATATTTTCTGTCTAACAAATTATTATACAATACAAAAAATAGAGGAATATGGGGAGGTTTACAAAACTCAGCTTTGTGAATTTTGCGAATTTTTTATTTCAAAACAGAAGTGTTTGTACAGCTTGTGAATCAATTCCGAGGTTCGATTTGTAATATATGTTACTCTCGCGACGAACTTAGAGACGAGTAAATAGACGCAACGAGGAAATAGAACATTTTTTGGAGTGTATTGCTTGCTCGAAGAAATGTACCTCAATATAACCCTATATGTAGACCTAATCATGGAGGAATACGCTTCTCAATATGGACGGGTCTTCGACCCAGAACTCAAGCACTTGGAATTCATTTTTGACCAAGGACAATGATTTCACTTTTTGTCATAGCTTGTATTGAAAGAAATCCAACAAAAATGTGGCATTGTGCAATATGTAAAAACATTTTAAGGGCAAACAACATTTATTTCTGTAAGGAATGGCGTCATCTTAAGCGCTACGGCTCACAAACAAGATCGATGATATTTTTTTTTGGTGAGTCCCAAAGCTAAACTAATAAGTTAGCTAGATCGCGTAGCACTGAGACCTAAAGACCTGTAGTGCTTAACCTTGATG
Organism: Diogma glabrata; assembly: GCA_963693315.1. NCBI lineage: Eukaryota > Metazoa > Arthropoda > Insecta > Diptera > Cylindrotomidae > Diogma > Diogma glabrata. The sequence goes on along the minus strand of OY856188.1, from coordinate 72,720,682 downwards.
TTATACTGCAAATGACGTCGATATCACTGTAGAATGTGCAATGTGATCGAATCCGAACCCCTTAACATAGTTAATTTAACTGGATTGGACTAATGTTTTGTAGTAAAGGAAGTGCTATGTCCCCTTTGACCGAGTTTAAAGTATCTACGGTATGCAAGATCAGAGCAGCTGGCGACAATGTGTTTCGTGGTTTCTGCCTGCGAGTTGCAGAATCTGCATCTTTCGGAGGCAGCAAGGTCTTATATGTTGAGGTGGTTATTTATTGGATCATGTCTGTCACGCACCATGTTAAGATCTTCAGAGACTCTCAAGATCGATTGTTTGGAGACGGGGGAGACGGGGCAGTTGCATATAAACTTTTTTGAATGCAGATCTGCCCGCATACTCCATAGTTGTTTATTTGCTTCCTGTTGATTCTTTGAATAACGCATTTGAGCGAACTCTTGGTTATTCCAAAGCACGATTCTGGACCAATGAACTTTATAGTGGTGTTTTTATTGGCTGGCAAGTTTAGTACTCCATTGCCGTGTAGACTAGTATAACCAGGTACCCACAGAAGTGTAACGCGGATAGATTCTGCAATTTGTTGTAGATTTTGTTAGCATTCCCATACCAGCTTTGAATTGAAGCGCGTCGAATTCAGTACCAATAGCGTTGCATGATTATCAGAAATAATGCATATATCTGTGGTGCTGTATTCTCTTTCGGCACACACCATTGCACAGTAGTTGAAGGCAAAGGTGGCTAAGGTTTCGGCTTGAAGTACTGTTGCAGAGATACCCAGTTCTAACGCCCGTTTAGCCTTGGGGACAGACATCTCTGCAGTCTGCACCAGTGCATTCGTTGGTTCGGGGTGTAATGTACCCAGTCGGCACTAAACGAGTGTGTTAAATTCATCGGATGGGGCCCATCCGTATACCAGATGCTGGCATTGGATGGTAGTACTTGTAAGTAGCGTTCGATTACCTTCCGTTGCCCCTATTTTGACAATAAACCGTCTATCTAGGTGTGATATTTGGCATACAGTTCGAAATGTGGTAGGTCTCCACTTCGTTCTGCCGTTCCGAGAGGATCGCTAGATGACCGGTCAGGCTATGATAAGGAATGGGTATTAGTTTTATTATACTTTGATGTAACCAAATTATCATTTTGGAACTTAATCCACAGGTTGTTCTAAACAAGTTTCCGCAAGCGAAGAAAGCCTGGTTTGCTTTGTCCGAGATATGTGTTTTAGGTGTGAGTTCTAAGTGAGCTTGCTATCCAGGATCACACCCAAGTACTTAATCTCTTTAACTAACTGCATCCGTTTGCCTTAAAATCAGGCGGATTGAAATTAAAACTCCTTCTGTTCATAAAGACTACCACCATAATTACTGAAGGCGTGTCACCTCAGGCGAACTGACTATATCGTCTTCCCACATCGCATAAAAATTGATATTATTTGTTTCGACATGAAACTAAAAATAATAAAAGGAACAAAATCAAAAACTAAAAACAACATACATTTTGCGTCGTTAAATTTCACAAAATAATCATACATAAAATAATTATATTATAAATAAATCATGGCGTAGCAGTGGTGAAATAAGAATTTTTCAACTTATTTAGAAGATCATCAGCGACTATCAGATCGATGATATAATAAACTTAATGTGCAATAACAATATTCAAGTCACGGTTCTCCAAGAAACCAAATTAAATGTAAAATCTAAGAATAGTGATAATAAAATCAGTAAATACGGAGATAACTCTAGCTAATATTTATATTCCACCAGTAAGCAGATGTGATACAGGTTATTCACAGACTGTCTAAATTTCGAAGATGTGAATGCTCACCTGATCTGGCACTCATACCTGAACACTGATTCACGAGGCGAAAACATTGTTTATATCAAATTGATAGTTTCAATTTCGAAATTCTCAACAAACCACAACCAACAAGGGTAACAAATAAATCACACTCATCTCCAGATGTTTTCCTCGGTACCCGGCTAATTCATCGCAAGCAATTCGTCGCAAGCAATTCGTCGCAAAGCAATTCATCGCAAAGCAATTCATCGCAAAGCAATTCATCGCAAGCAATTCATCGCAAGCAATTCGTCGCAAAGCAATTCATCGCAAAGCAGTTCATCGCAAGCGTATAACAAAATGTGTTAATAAAATTTAATATTCCCGTTCTTGGCGTTACCCAGAACAAACTACGAGGAAGTGGCGAGATAAATGGTTCCACATTTTTTTTTTTTATATTTTTTTTTTTTGGTTTTATATTTTTTTTACATATATTTTATTTTTTTATATTTTTTTTTGGTTTTTTTTTTGTAAATTTTTTTGGGTTTTTGTTTGTTTTTTGTAATTTTTTTTGTGTATTTTTTGAATGTTTTTGTTTAACAATTAATAAAACATTAAATTAGTTATGTTATGAATTATAAAATAAGTAAGAAGGAAAAATACAATTAAAGAATAGAAAATAAAATGGAATTATGAATTATATTTTATGTACTATTAAATAGCACCAATATCAAAATAGTGAGCTATACTTCGCAGATAACTAATTGGAGGCATAGTTTCAAAATTTTTTACTGCTGCTGCATAACGTACGTATAAATCTTTATATTTTTTTTTGGAGGTTCACTTGAAGCACCTGCGAGAAGCTGCTCACGCTGTAATTCATTTTTAGCCTGTTCGCTGTGCATGGTCTTAAAAAATTGCCATATATTTGGATTATTTACTTTAATCATTTGCCTAAATCCATTATTCCAGCCTCCGCACCGATTATTTGTTTTATCACCTGCATTTTTCGCTTTCTGATAACAGTTCCAATCTTTAATTTGAAATCTGGGAAGACGCCTTGCACCTCCAATATTTATACGACCTATGTAGGTGTCTTCAAAATAATCTACTATAGCAATAGCACTCTCAGTAATTGTGTTTGATTGTACCAATATATCAAAATATTCAATTACTTTTTCTATTGGCACATATGCAAGTGCTGCAAGATGTTTTACATTAAGTGCAAATTGCGAATCAGTATCTTAGTGGCATTTAAAACCAAGAGAACAAATCTTTCGGTATACTGATTTCTTGAAGTGAAAAAAACACAGCTGTATATTTATTTTAGGAAAAATTGACTGAAAAGCAGATATTGCAGCTTGTTCAAAGTCAAGATGAATCTTTGTCAAGATGATTCATTTCACTATTTTGTGACTTCAATTGAAACAGCATTTTATCATACGTGGTTTTCATTTTATTGGGGGGTAATGCAAATACGAGAGGCATTGGGTGGCCATTTATTAAACCATGTATAACGTACAGTTGATAAAATAAATTAGGACAAACAGAAAATGTCCCATCAGCGTACCATTCACATGACTTAGCTAACAAGCTTAAATTGGAAGGAGTTGAAAATATAATCATGCGATTCTGTCCAGTCGCGTTCTCACTCAAGCTATCAAAAAATATGAACGATTCGTTTTTAGAAGTTGCACGATATTTTTCAGGAATGGCAAAGGCTTTTGAAAAAGGAATCGGATCATACTAATTAGCAACTGCTTTGATTTGTCGGATGCGGCGTTTCATAGACTGCAACTGGGGTAATTGAGCAGCAGCAGCAGGAGATATATTTTCGGCTTCTGCTGGCAATTATAGCTTGGGTAGAACCAGAAAACGAAGCCTTAGCTACCTCAAAAATATTGCTCATGTGCATGGAAGCATCTAATTTTGCAGCCTCTGCAGCATGATTGTGTTCCTTAGGTACGAACAATATTTTTCCTTCAACAAGGTGCAATCTAGAGCCACACTTGGTTTTATAATTTGCCGAGCATTTCCATATTGTCTTTTCAGCGTATGTCCTTTCTTTGTAAAATGTATATCCATTCAATATAAGTAAGTCTTTATTTTTTTCAGTTTTAGTCAAAGTATAATCCATTTTAAAATCAATAGAATATATCCAACAAATAATAAAATTCGAAGAAAAGGAAAAGTTCTCACAACTTGAGATCAAAACTTCAAGTGATAATTTTTTTTTGCTGTCAGATATTTTATTTTTCATTCATACAAACTATGGTATTTAAACAGTAGGCTTTGTTTTTACTGTCGGCAATTCTTCTTGTCGTCGATAATTTTGCTTTGTCGTTATGAAAATTCTTTGTTGTCATTTTTTCTTCTAACAAAATGAAATATAATTTTATCTTAGTAGGCGCATAAATGCTATAAATTTCTAATTTATGTTTGACAAATAAACATAAACAAGCAATCATTTATGAATGAAAACGGACATTATTATTATTTGCAATTTTACATAATTTTTTATAAGCCGAATAATTTGTAGAAAAAACTTTATTTAGAAACTAATAATTATTATCTTTTAAATAAAATTATAATTTAAAAAAAATTATCTCATTAAATACCACTCTTTATTGAAATTTTTGTCTAAAATTTTTCAATTTTACTCATTAAATTATTTTTAAGCAACACTGCTCAATCAAACCACTACTTAAACCACTCGTCCTTCGGACTCGTGGTTTATTGTGCGCTTTGATTCGCATTGTTGCTAAATAATTTAATTCGTAAGATCAAAAAATTTTCGAAAAAATTTCAATGACTCGTGGTATTACAACCGATAATTTTTGGAACAATAAAAATATGAAACTTTGTTTTAATTTTTATGTTTGCATGGACTACTATGATAAACTTTTTTATTTTATTTGCTTTTTCTTATTAACGCATAAAAAATGCATCGCAAAATAGTTCATCGCAATAATTTTTTTTCGCTTAGTGGAAAACAAATTATTGCGATGAACTATTTTGCGATGAATTGCTTTGCGATGAATTGCTTTGCGATGAATTGCTTGCGACGAATTGCTTGCGATGAATTGCTTTGCGATGAATTGCTTTGCGATGAATTGCTTTGCGATGAATTGCTGTGCGATGAATTGCTTGCGACGAATTGCTTGCGATGAATTGCTTGCGACGAATTAGCCGGGAATCGTTTTCTTCCTACCCAGTAATGCCATTTGCAGAATGGAGAACATACTTGCATTGGGATCAGCTAATTTGCCGATCATAATCATCTTAAGCCTTTGCATCAATCAAATTAAATCCGAGAAGGAAACCTACATTAATTTTAACAAAGCCGCTTGATACTCCACTTGAACCACTTGATATTCTCTCTGGGAAATGAAATTCGGAGAAATTTTTAATAAATCTAGAGACAGAATTCAAAACCAAATCAGCGATGGTCTAACCAAAAAAGACCCTATGTTAGAACAATCATAGTCGCACTTGACTAGTCAAAAGCTTTCGATACATTATCGAATGCTACACAAATGATATCGTCAACGCTAAGCTGCCAGGTTGTCAAACATACGTTGAGTTCCGTAACTACAGACCCAAGATGAGGCTACTAACCTAAGAGTTCCACAAGATGGAGTTCTCGCATTCTTAAATTAGTTAATCTCTACCTAAGGCCTAGTTAATCTCTACCTAAATCTACCTACTCTATCAGAAAGAAAAACCATCATGCCATATGCAAACGACTGCACGGTACTTGCAACAAGAAACGACAACTCACCAAAGTTCTGAATACCTATCTGAACATCTTGAATTAATGGTTTAAAACCAAAAAACGGAACTCATTCTTACGGTCAAAAATCGGAAAATGTTGGAGGAAAACGTAAACCCACTACTCAATTTCATAACAGGTGACCCTATAGTCTGAAAAATATGAATAATGCACTTAGAACATGGTAATTTTTGGGGCACAAATACAAATACAATTATCCCAATATATAAAGCAATAGGCAGACCTATTATAAATTACGCTTCACGCTACATGAACACTCCAAGTCGCTGACACTCACTGAAATAAGTTACAAACAAAACAACGCATCCAATTGCAAATTGTAACCACCTTATGTCACCTGATGGCTCACCCCAATAACCTGGACGAAGAATATCACAGGTGCGCAAACATAATGAAATTCCAACCAAACAATGATACTCTATCAATAACTTTGCCACCAAGACATAAGAAAAACGGCAAAATGCTTCTTACAAGATGTCAAGAGTTGATCAACTCAATGGCAACATTGACGAGCAAACTTACAAAACTGACCTAAAAAGATTGCACATGGTTCTTGGGATCAGCCGAATTCATTTGATGATTACCACATATTTTATGTTTCGTGAGGCACCTGTCCTTGGCGAGTCCGAAATCTTTTGTTCTGCCATTTTCCTCGATCGGCCGCTTTTTCGTTCGGCAAGCTCCGAAAAATGCCGATTGCACGTGATCTTGTAAATTTGCTACCATAATTTTTTTTTTAATCAAGGGGGTGGAAATTTGTTTTAGAACACGAGGGTAACCTTGTCCCACAAAAATTTGTCTGCTATTGTCGAGTTCGACAACCCAAATATGGTAAAATTTTAATGTCGGACTCGACAATAGCAGACACATTTTGTCGGACAAGGTTACTCTCGTATTTTAAAACAAATTTCTACCAATAGATAAAAAAAATTGTGGTAGCAAATGTATAAGATCCCGGGCAATCGGCATTTTTCGGAACTTGCCGAACGAAAAAGCGGCTGATCGAGGAAAATGGCAGAACAAAAGTTTTCGGACTCGCCAAGGACAGGTGCCTCACGAAGTATAAAGTATGTGGTAATCATCAAATGAAAGCGTCGTGGGCCCAGGACCTAATACCAAAGTTGTTGAAAACACAATAAAAAATTACGCCCAAAACCGTTATCCTAAGGGAAAGCCAAAACAAGCACCAGATCCACTCTAGCGCAATAAAGATACGGTTGGTTGCGCATCTTAACGAACTGTATAAATAGAATTCACCCTGAAATTATTGACAAGTGCCACACATGATGTAGACCACGTATTCATATGGCCAGAAAACTTAAACAATCTGACTAAGGAAAATTTGTGGTGCCGTCTTAGGGCAGCAGCAGAGTTCCTGAATTTAAATATGGAACCGAAAGACTAGTCCTCACCAGTCGCCTCTATCTGACTGCCACTGCCCTAATTATTGGCAACCTCATATCAAGAATTTGTTCATGCATCTTATTATGAAATATTGGTATATGTATGTCATAATTTTAACTTCCCTATATGGGAAGTTATTGTTTTTGGGTCGATTTTCGAAATCGGAATATTTATGATATCTTTACGTTTCATGACCTCCTGAAGCTGTTTAGACTATTTTTAGCTGGCAGTCTGTATGTGTGTGTGTGTATGCAGTGTATGTGTGTATGTATCGCTGTGTGGCATAATTTTTGCCCAACGCTTTCTCAACAACGGATGGCTCGATTTTCACGAAATTTGTCGCAACCGATGTATCTTGGCGTAACTTAGAGCCCAGTCCCTTTCTAGCGAAATTAAATCATTTGATTTTCAGTGGTTTTCAAAAAACTGAAAAATTATCTCTTGCAAATATCATGGGATTAAATAATGCTATCAAGATTATGAAGCTTCCATATTGTTTGTCAACATGTCAGACATTTATAATGAGATTTGTATAAACAATTGCTATCTTAGTTTTTGAGATTTTTAACAAAATGTGAAAAACTACGTGTTATTTTCTTTATGCAAACGCATGATATCTGGATGAAACTTTGGTATGTAAATGAGCTGCAAACGCATCCGGGTTTACTTGAATATCAAAAACCTGAGTTATATAATTTGACAAAAACGTCAGAGGTTCAAAAGTAGGTTGCTTGGTCAACTGTTTATTAACTTCCCGATATGATAAGTTATTGTTTTTAGGTCAATGGGGCGAGGCTATTTTTAGCTGGCTGTACGTAAGTGTGTGTGAGTATGAGTTTCATCGTATGTGGCCAAAAATTTGTTTAACGCGTTCTCAACAACGGATGATTCGATTTCAACTTCAATGGTCACAATCGATATATTTTGGGCCTTGGCGTAACATACAATACAGCCCATTTCTAATGAAATCAGTTTCTTTATTTTTTAGTGGTTTCCAAAAAACTGAAAATCATCTCTTGCAAATATTTCGAGAATAAATAATCAAGACAAATGCTATCAAGACAAATGCTGACCTTTTATCTTACCATATGATTAGGTTGTTGTGTTGGAGATCATTTTTGATATTGATCATTTTAATGATATCTTCACCTTTCAATACCTTTTGAATCGGTCTAGATAACTTATTTTAGTTTGCAGTTTGAGTGTTAGTATGTTATTAAATTTAAATATTCTTTCGAATTCTATTTAAATTATGATGTGTCGTATAATAAATAAATCTTAATTTTGCGTATTTAACAGGCTGATTCTGACATACACTCACAGATGTAAAAATAGTCATAACAAAGACTTTTCTCTTAGCTAAGACTAAAACCTCTTAAATGCGATTCTGTATGCAGTCACAACTCACAACTGTGAGATGTCAAAAAATAACCTCTTAACGTATGATCATTAAACATGGTCATCTTAAGCATCATAATTTAAAGTTTCATATTTTTTTATTTGAATTCTCGTATGAAAAATTTATTAATAAAGGATAAAATATTAATTATGAATTATTTATGTAATTATTATAAAATTTATAATAATTATCTATATTTTATTTTAGTTTGAAACAAAATTATAAAACAAAATAGATATTGATATATGTATTATATTGATATTGATTTTAAATAAAATGGCGATTTAAAATAAATTTCATATTTCCAATATCAAGCTTTGACGTCTCATGTTGTTTTAAGAAAATTTTATATAAACTTTAAGGAAAAACTTTCATTCTTTTCTCATAAATTTATTGCAAAATAAATAGTAATTAATATATGGTATAGTTTTATATTAATTGTATATAAAATATTATAAAATAAAATATATTTTTGATTTTAAGATTGATATTCAATAAAATGGCGGTTGAATATTTTCACAAACAAAAATTATTAATACTTTAAAAAATTTTCTAAAACATAAACTTGATTTTTATAAAAAATTATTATATAATACATATACCATAATTCTTAATAATAATTTATCAGTGCGGACAATTGTATTTGTTACTCCTGTGTCTAACGTGATGACACAACTTTTCCATCAATATTAGCCCTAACATTAAGGCTGTCACCCCTCCTTGTCAATCTCGATACATGGATCAAGGTTATGGAGCAATCGGTTGTGGGAGCCAGCTTACGCTCCTTTAAGCTGGCTCGTTGTAGTTTAACTGATTCGGTGCTGCTCCATCGCCTTTCCTAGCTTGCTCCCGTTCTTCTGCTGGACGACGCTGCATAGGCGATGCTGATCTTGCTCTTTTTCTTTTCATATCTCTGCATTCCCTCAATGACCCTGACCCAACTTGCCACATAGCCAGCCTCGAATTCTATCACTTCGTATACTCTCTCGTGGTCTTGACTTGTAGTTGTTTATTTTTCTTGTATTTTTCAGTACACCATTTTCCAGTCAAATATCACAATGAATAGACTAAAAATTCATTATAAAATTTTTTAATTCATTGGTAATTACAAGTTATTGTTGTAGTTTTAGTTGTTGTCATCAGCCAACTCCACCCGGCGTATTTTAATTGATGGTTTTATAATAGCTTGTGCAGTTTCATTTGTCAAAGCAAATGCTATAGTTTCAGCAAATTTTGCTTTTGGCGACAACATTACTGCTTTCCTTGTTTCCGGATCACGGATACCATCTGTAGAAGCCTCAATCTTCGTTTTCTCCATAAAATACGGTGGAGTATTCGAGTGTGCCAAGTGAACAAGGCGTTCCACTGCCGAGGAATAGTCCTGTAAGCATCCTCCGCTCCGCTGCAAGCGACATTTAACTCGATTCTGTATAATTCCTTTTTATGGTCGCTGCCATATTTACGTTCCAACGCATTCACCTCTGCATAACTTTTGCGGTCGTTTTCTGGGACCGCCTGTAATGCTTCAGCTGCTTCACCTTTAAGCGCAATTAATGCAGCTCGCACTTGAAGATTCCGAAAGATGTGGTGCCATCATATGTTGGTGCCTCTAATTTAATATTTGCTACTTGTGGAACCAAATGTGTAGTAATTTTAGCAGTTTCAACATCCTGCAACCTTTTTGTTTTCATCAATTACTTTCTGCTCTAGCTCTTTCACTTCTTGATGAACTCTGGCTACTTCCTCGAGTAACGTGGTAGATATTTCGAGAAGTTTCTCGTCCATTATTTGTTTGAAACTGATTTCTTCTTTGGTTGCAGCCATGTTATTGTTGACTATTTCCATCTGTTGATTGATGTTACTGCTGTTATGTTACGTTTTTCCAACCTTACTTCGAATTGGCCTAACTCACAATTCGATAAACGCGATTCCCAAATCACTTTCTGGATTCGATCACTGATTAGTAAGCAAACACACCAGGTTTTATTAAGTCTTCAACTCCTTGATTGTTCTACAACAAGAAACTATACAGCAAACAATATTACTAACTAGAATATTTTTTCAACAGCTTCAGAAACTCCAACGGTTGATTGTAGAAATTTCCAGTAATACAACGTTTAAAATAATACACACATTATTTCTACTTAATAACACTTTAAACTTTATTTACAAAAAAACTAATTTTAAATATCACTTTTATAATTTTAACTTTATCGTCAACGTTTAAAATAAAACTAATTAAAAACTACAAGAGGCAATTTGCTTATATACAATTTTGCAAAATTTCTAGATAATTCGAGGTCACTTTTTAGAAACCTTAAGAATATTGTAGAAACCTTAAGAATCTGTAATCGTAATATTTTAGTCAAATTTTAGAAAACTATATGAATCATACATTTTCAACTCATATAATTTAAATTAGATTAGATAAAAAACAAGTTTATGGAGGATACTAGGCCCCAAAGTAGTTCAAGTATAAACCTTCCTTAATCGCAATTTTGATTAAGTAAAATATGATAAAAAAATATTTTAAATTTATGTTAACAATTAATTATGTTTACAATAATCCAAAAGTCGAATAAACTTAACCAAAATCGATCAAATTTTAGCAGACTAAAACGGTCAAAAATTATATTTTCAAGGAAAACACAATTATTCTGAAAGATGTGCACTCACATATTTACACAAACATGGTTATAAAGATGATCGAATATATATAACTATTAATAATTTTATTGATATGGTTATTTATTCAATTTTAACTAATTTACATATTTTACACCAAGTTATCTGCATATTTATTACATAAATCGTCTCCGGTCAAGGTGCTACATTTTGAGTTTTTACAAAAATAAAGATTGACATTTACCTACAAAACAAATTACTTTTTAGTTTTTGATATTGAAACAAAGCGAATCGATAAATTCAATGTCAAAACATAAACGATGATTGAAGAAGTCCAGTGATCCGTATTTGTATTTAATTTAATCGTATTAACTGTAATTCCTAATTACAGAATTGTCATCTCTTTAGAAAAATCTTCATAACAATTATTTTAGCGTTTGTTCTCTACGATGAAAATTTGAAAAGGAATTATCTATTCCATACGAGTACGACGAAAAATTAAATTTCCCAATTTTCAGATTTTATTCGTTTTTGGATAAGCATGATGTTAAAATATTTATTATTTAAGCTCCCACCTAAATTAATTTCTTTGAATATTTAAAGATGTCACTGAACATCATGTTTTAAAAGCACGATGAAATTTAAAAAAATTCATGATGAGATTTAATACTTGAACGTTAAATAAATATGTTTTGTTAAAATTTTCTAACAAAATTATGAAATATTTTAATAATGATAGTAGTTGTAATATAATTATAATTATTTTAAAAAATTTTTCATCTTCATTTATTATCATGTTATAACGAAATTGATGCACAAAATAAAGTAAGATCGAAAATGATGAAAATTACACAAAATAAAAAAATCAATGTCGCGATACTTCCTCTATATTTATATTGCTGCCAGTCTTTTCTGAAAAGCAGTGATTTACTCGAAATAATTTAATATATCCCCTAATGACGTCAAAAAATTGATTGAAATTAAAATAAATTAATATTTTTATTTTTTTTTTAAACAAAATATCAGTTATTTGTTTGAACTTGTGATGTGCAGAACGAATTTATTCTAAATAAAAATTTAAATGTAATATAAGTTTTTGTTTTCGAATTAAGGATTCGCATGTGAAATTTTAAATCAGAAGAGGCACGTTTGTTTGTTTCATTCTGTTAAATATTGCTATAGATTTTATGTTTTAAAAGTGTCAAGTTGTTTGTTCAATTAAAATTTTTAACGTTTTTTTTAAGTTTATTTGTTTGTTCAAAAATTTGGAGCAACCGGGAAATAGATCAATTTGTTTCAATAAGGTAATAAAAAACGAGATAAAATTAAAAGTTGGGCAAGTATTGAATGCATGACCATACGTTTAAGGAAGTAAATTTTTCTTCTGAAATCATGTGTCACATCAAATCAAGTTTGATTAAATTTATAAATATGTACAATATATCTTAGTCTTCTACTGAAACTGGTTCGATTGGTTTTGTTGTTGGAAATCTTTGTAGGAATCAATTAGCATTCAAATTTTTAATAGTGTAATAAAGCGTATTGAATATAATTATGTTACCAAAAATAAAGAGGTTTATACCAGGTTTCGGAATGTATGAAAACTGCCATTGACTTCTATGTCAATGATGTAGACATATGAGACAGCTCAACCCAGGTGCTAAAAAGTGTTTTCAATCACCATCCAGTGTCCAAGTTTATACATTCTCTTATATTAATTGCCTAAGCTGTATTAGCAGTGTCGGTACTATTTCAGTGACATCTTCATCAACAGCTTTTCTTTAATTTTTTTCCTATATTTAGGAGCATAGGGCGTCTACTAGACTGGACCATCTAAATCATTGAGGGCAACCGCTTTCAGTTCACCCCATGTCTTGCCAATTTGTTTTGCTTCAGGTAGCACCGTTTTCTTCTACGCCATGGGTGGTCTTCCATCTTTCCTTTTATCTTGTGGATTTCAATATAGGGACATCCTTGTTATATTTTCAGCTGATTTTCTCAGCGTATGTCCTATCGATCTCCATTTCCTTTGTTTTATATCGGTCTCAATGTCTAACTGCTCTGTTTGCCGTATAAGTTCCTGGTTACTGATGGTGTTCGGCCAGAAGCATTTAATCAGTCTTCTCAGGCATCTGTTCACAAACACCTGTAGTTGGTTTGTGATGTACGTTTCTATGTTTCACACCCATGGAGCAGTACTGACTTGAAACATACATTGAACATTCGTAGCTTTGTCTTTCTTGACAGGAGGGATGCATTCCAGATCTTGTGAAGTATATTGAATGTATTTCTGACTTTGTTAATACGTTGACTGATATCTTCTTCAGTCCCGCCTGTTTTTGCTACAGTACAACCAAGGTACACAAATTTATTAACTTCATCCACTTGTGTATCAATGATGGTAATTGGTGTTATCATTTTGGTGTTCAATCTCATAGCTCCTCATGTTGGTGTTGAGACCGACTTTATGTGCAAGGGTTGATAGCTTCTGTATTTTCTGCTGTATGTCCGTATGTGTGTGTAAGTAGGTAGATGTTATCTAGATCATTGAACCGTCTTGTTGTGTTTCATTGTATTCCATTTAAACTTGCATCATCAAGCTTTCGCATGATACTATCTAGTACTATTAGGAATAGTAGCGGGGATAGTACACAGCCTTGTCTCACTCCACGATGGTTCTGTTTCCAGCATCCCGATACATTTCTTTGATTAGATCAATTATTTTCTTCGGGACGCCCATTTCACAAAGTGTCTTCCATATCGCGCTTCTGTTGATTGAGTCGAACGCGCGTTCGAAGTCCACGAAGAGGAGATACAGTGGTGAATTCCATTCGTTCGATTGCTCTATGATGATCCGAATTGTGTTGATATGATCGGTACAGCTTCTTACTGGTCTAAAGCCGGCTTGTTCATGTTAATTGATAGTATTTTCATTGTGGTGTTAAGCAGAGATATACCTCTCCAATTCTTGCATTCTCGTAGATCACCTTTCTTTGGAATTGTTATGGTTAAACCCTCTTTCCGTTTGGTTGGCATTTTATCTCCGTTCCATACTTCAGCTAATAGTGCTGTTAGAGCTTCCGCTGTTGTGGCTACATCTGTTTTGAGTAATTCTGCTGATATATTATCGGTACCAGCAGATTTGTTATTCTTGAGTTTCTGTATGGCATCTCTAACTTCCCGTTCCGTTGGTGGATATGTGTTGATAGTTTCGTTATAGTTGTCATCCGGAGACTGCAAATTATTTTCATGTTGTTGGCAGTTGTCTTCAAAGTATTCTTTCCATCTATTTAAGTTCATGTGTTGTGAGGGTTTGACAAGATTAATCCTTTATTGGTGGAATGTTTGAATATTTGTTTTTGTTAGTGACCTTTCTCACGCATTTATGTAGTGTGCGCATATTTCTATTAGCTGCTGCTGTTCCTGCAGTCTTGAGAATGTTTTCTGTGTATCCTCTGCGATCATTTCTTGCCATCTTTTACACATGTTTCGCTGTACTCTCATATTTGCTGCGGATCTCGGTTATGATCTGGTGACGGAGTTGCACCTTGAGCTGACAACGCTCTTCAATTTTTTTCCAGGTATATCATCACTGATCCATGGTTTCCCGTATTTTTCTTAGTATCCAAAGCACATCTGTTGCAGTTTTGATGTAAGCTTCTTTTACTTGTTCCCATTTTTCATCAATGCTGGTGGTTTCGTTGTTTGGTAGATTGTGCTGGAGCAATTCTTTGAAGATGTTATTGGTATTTTTGTCGCTCAATCTATTGGTGTTGAATTTAATCTGCCATGACTTGTTGTTGTTGCAGCGGCTGGTTTAATTTTGATTGTTGCAATTACCAGCTGATGCTCGCTGTGTATGTCTGCTCCTCGCTACGTCTTGTAGTGAGGATAGAAACTTCTTATTTACTAGTACGTGATAAATCTGATTCTCGGTTTTTCCATTTGGCGATGTCCAAGTGTATTTGTGTATGTTCTTGTATGGGAACTTGCTGTCTTCTATGAATAGCTGATTTGTGACACAACAATCGATGAGCCCATCTCCATTATTGTTACGTGTTGATTCTAGTGCATATTCCGATTCCGGTGTTGTCGGTTTCAATTTTGGCATAGAAATCACCTTGAACTATTTTGATGTCATTTCGGTGTGCACCAGCTAGTGTTGCTTGATGCTGTTTGCGTTGGGTGCTGTTAATTGCTACGCCTTGTTCATGTGTGTTGGATTTACCAGGGAACATCATGTAATTTCCTTTACTCGTTGTTAGATCGCCGCTATTTTTCCATCTTAATTCACTGAGTCCTAGTACCTCGATGTTATATTCTTCAATTACTTTCTCAACTTGTGCTAATCTCGATGGTTCTGTTAGAGTTCTGACATTCCAGTTTTCTACTCGCGTCCAGGTACGATAGCCAAGGGTCAATATTTGTTCTTTTCCGGTTTTGATTTGCTTTGTTTTTGTTTCCAGTATTCGTTTCTTTGATCGTTTGAATTTCGGTTTAACAGGTGATTGGGCCATCGAATGCTAGCCAGTTGCTTGACTTCGTTGTAAGTGATTTTTTCGTCTTAACCACTTCTCCATCACGCCCCCATTCCCTTGATTTCACTAATCCATAATTTTTAAGTTCCTTATAGATGATTGTGCGGTCTGAAAATGAGAATTCGTCACACTTTTACTATCCGATGTATGGAATCTAAGAAGTTACATGGGACCGAAGAAGTTGCATCAGTCCGCTTGTGGTAGCAAAGATTGGTTTTCACGCAAATAAATAAATTAACAATCAAAAATCAACTCATCCTTTTTGTTGGCGTCTAGGTTTCTTCAGATAGGGTGATGTTCAATTCTTCGGATGTTCCACTTCTCTGATTCTTCAACGACAAAAGGGAAGTAATTTTGTGAAGAAGAATTTTTAGTGCTCAAGCCCCATATATGAAAAGATCGACCAACACGTATTCTGACTGATTTTCATGTTAATGATACTGTACCATACTGTACAGAATATATCATTCAAATACTGGATTATGTCAAGCCCTTTCGCTGTTATAAGTGTCAGTTCATTCGCCATATGACCAATAAGTGAACACAAGCGTAGTCAATGTGTGGTCACAGGCACTGATTATCCAATTAAAGCTCTCTTGCCTTCTCTCTCTCTCTCTCTCTCTCTCTCTCTCTCTCTCTCTCTCTCTCGATGCCGAACAAAAAAGTTGAGTGGTGCTAAAATCCTACTACGTACTATTTGAGTAGTGATATAATCAAATGTTGCCGTGGCTGGCTCAAACCCCAGATAAATTTTGGCGAAGCAGTATTTGAACCAATAACCAAATATTCTGATCTTATCAACATGCAACATTTTCATATAAATCCGGATCCAGATCTAGATGGAATAAAGTAGGGAATGCAATCCCGAGATTTTTTGCTTCATCAATCCCGGGATCCCGGGTTTCGTGATAATCACAAGCGTTTATATTCGTTAGGATGACCATGATTTTACAAATCTCGTGTTTTAGAGAATCAAGTTCTGATGTAAGCTTTCGTCCATTCAAGATTTACTGCTAAGTTTTGATGAACCCAAGACCAACTTTTTGCAGGATATACCGGAGCTTAGCTAACTTTATTAAAGTTTTAGTCGCTTTATGAACGTTTTTTTAAAATGTTTGTGGATTGAATTCACTCGAGACTATTGAATCGGGCAAAGCATTCTATTTGTACGATGTACGGACAAATAAGTCCCCTTTCATTTTAACACTTTGATATTTATAAAAAACGACGAGATCAGTAGCTAGATTCTGGTTGTATGGAATTATTTCGTGGAATGAGATTTCGTACTAAATGAGATTTTTGCATTCCGGTGCAGACGAATGAGAAAATAAATTCCGCAATTGTGGGATGAACTATCAAATTATCTCGTCAATAAATTTGTGTACGAAATGAGATTATTTGCTTTGAAATTTTGTATAGAAGCACAAAAATAGAGAAAAAAATATCGAAAAAAGATTACGATAAATCAAAAAGAAATTTTAGTTGATTTGTGGCGATTTTTGCACATGTTTCCCGAAACACATTTTTGCTTTTAAGTTTATATAAATTTGTCATTTACGTACATAATGTCAGTAGCAGAATTATTAGTTTAACTTAAAATTATAGTTATCTTTCAAATACATAATTAGATAATTATAGTAAATGTATATATCAATAAATGTTGTCTACTATCAATTAAATAGCCTGTAAAGTTCAAGAAGTACAATATTCTGTAACAGTTCGTTTATGGTTTTGGAAGGTTTATCATTAAAAATTGAAATGGTTGAATGTTCCATCAACATAGTTCCATCAACATTCCATGTTCCATAGACATTAAAAATCTAAATAAGATCTATATACTCTATATTTTTCTAATCGTTATAAGGATTTCTTCAAAAACAGTTTCACCAAACGTAGAGTACATGAAACACAAATACATGAAATACAAAAACAAGAGAATAAACTGACAGATTAATTCCATTTTCAAAAATTTGTGCTAGTTTAGAACTTAGTATCTCGAAAAGAGAACGAGAATACCAATTAGTGGAATGAAATTATTTAGTGAGAAATCAAAATTCGAGCAAAAAAGTAATTCCATTCTACTTCATTTTTTCTCACAGAACCAGAATCGAGGTACAGTAAAAAAAAAGCGCTATTTGCCATCGCCATTATAACCTCTCTTTGTTTACATGGTTTGCATTAATTCTGGCTGAAACGTTTACAAGTTCACTATACGAAGAGAAGCCGTGTTCGATTTGACTGAAACAACTGAAGCAACTGAAAAATTAAATGCAATTGTTGTTGTTTTTTCAGTTGTTTCAGTCAAATCGAACGCACCTAGAGTCAACATTCAATAGCTTTGAATATTCTACAGATATCGTGTTCACCGTTTCCATTTTACACTTATCAATTTTGATGCTTTTATTCTATCATTCCATCTAATGTTTTGAACTTCGATAAAATAACAATCTATTTTATTTTTTACTGCATAGCAAAGAGGAGTTTGAATTAATTTTATCGTTTTGAATATTTATTTTTAGTTATCCTTCTAGTTTAAAGCTTCAACCTTATATTTAAGCAATTAGAAAGTTTGATAAAGTGGAATAGATCTCTTTATGCTTTTTGGTTTTACGAACACTTCGAATGAAAAGAAATAATAGTTGTTTTGAACCATCGAATGAACTTTTCCATTTAATTTAATAGATAAGAATGAAAATATTGTAATATAAAAACCATGTTTCAAGTTCAGTAATTTATTTAAATCAAAAATTAATAAAAACAATTAACTTGATTTAAATGGATGACTGAAGAGTTGTTATCGTGTGATGATACTGCGTTTTAAACTTAATCAGATTAAACTCTTTGTTAAAAAAACGTGTCCTTAAATCTTTGTTGAAACTCAATAATCATCATTATGGCTTACAAATTCAAAATGCAAACATGGAAATATGTCGATGATAAAACTCTGCAGTAAATTTTCGCTGATCAGAGTTTACAAGACTTCGTATTTCGGATCCGAACCGCTTGCTTTATACATATAACTATTTTTTATTTTTTTTGCAGATCACGATGATTATAAAAGTTTTACAATTTCTAACCCATCTGCATATATTTGCATTATTAGTTCCAATAATAAATGGATCAGTTTTGATATCAGATTTTACAATGAGTCGTATGATAGAATTACTATCTAGACCACCATATTGTCGGTTACACGTAGATCGTGGAGATATTCAAAGAATGCTTTTGGCAGCTGATCCAAAGAAAATTCGTCATGTACCACGTGATTCGGTGCTTGCACTTGAACATGTATGTAAGGATATAAACGATACAACAACAGAAATACAAGGGGGATTAGGATTTATTTATCCAGGAACGAAATGGTGTGGACCAGGTTTGTATACACATCTTATTTAAAAATCTAATGTTCAATATTTTTAGCTTATAATGTAAATTTAGCATTTGGGCTTGTCTTCGAAGCTACAGTTTTTAGCTATTATATATTTCATGATTTATTATCAAATATGTATGGCAATCAATATACTGGCATTGATACAATCTAGACATCTGACTAAAACATTTTTAATGAACTGATATAAATAGTTTTAGCAAACGAATTTTGCCAGTTATTTTATTTATTACTGAGTAATCGTTGACCGTTGCTTCTGAGCAAAAGAAGTAGCTGAAGATTTAATTCCATTCAAATAAGTGAATTTACTTTTCGTATAAAAATCTATAAGTGAGAGCTATAGCTATATAGTGGTAACTTCTTCTCATCTTTCATGTAACTGGAGACTTTTACCGTGAGCCAAGTTACCACTCATTATCACATAAAATCTAAAAGATTTATATTCAAAAATGTATTGAAATTAACGGTTTGCCGCGGACTCTATCGTATTTTGATATAAAATTTGTTTAATAATCAATAGCTGGTTTGTGCTATAGTGTAGAGTAGAGTAATGTAGAGTAGAGCAGTGTAGAGCAGTCTGTAAGAATTATTCCTAGGCGTTGCTAACCATATCCCAAACGTTTATTAAAGCCATGTTCACCACAACACTTCCCCCTTAGTTTCATCGAAAATGAGACGATATAGAAATTATTGTGGCACAGCACAAAGGAAGCGAGTAAGGGTATGAGTGGTTCTGTCTATTAATTGCGGGTGCAGGGTGGAATAGCTATTGTTGGAATGGGGTCAAATCTAACCCTTTTAGCTG
This sequence comes from Diogma glabrata, assembly GCA_963693315.1. Classification (NCBI taxonomy): domain Eukaryota; kingdom Metazoa; phylum Arthropoda; class Insecta; order Diptera; family Cylindrotomidae; genus Diogma; species Diogma glabrata. The sequence continues at coordinate 72,700,942 of OY856188.1, read as the reverse complement.
ATACAGTTGTCTTAGCATCGCGTTTTTTCGTTTCTGCGGTAGAAGGAGAAGAATGGTATGTGTCCGAAGGAGTAGAATGGACATTATCTGTAGAAGACGAAGTTTCATCAGCGCGACCTACTCGAAGTAGGTGAGTTTTGAGTTAAGTCATCTTCAGACTGTTCCCTAAAGCAAGGTTTTAATCTGTCGATTGAAACTCGAATTAGTTTACCTTTACAGTCAATAACAAAATTTTTACCATCGCGGCTGATGACTAGGAAAGGATCTTCGTATGGAGATTGTAGTGCTTAACGTACTAAGTCCGTACGTAAGAAGACATGCGAATAAGACTTGAGAGCTTTAGAGACGAAAACTTTAGGAGAAGTGTGTCTTGACGCAATAGAGGGAAGAAGGTGATTAAAATGTTGTTTCAATTGTGAAACGAAATCAGATTGAGGAGTGGCATTAGAATTTTGGCTAAACATTTCTCCGGGGAGACGTATGTTAGTTCCGTAGACAAGCTCATCGGAAATTTTCACGGAAAGTGGTTCGTAAGCCAAGTAATATTGATTGACGATAATATTCGTGTCCAGTCCGTTCGGTCGTAAGTCATTATTGAAGATTTAAGAGCGCGGTTCGTTCCAACGTTCGATGATGCCTTTTGTAACTTGTAGTGCGTTTACTCTCGAAACCGTTTTGACAACTCGTTGAAGAGATTGGATTCGAATTGGGCGCCCTGATCAGTGACGATTACTGAAGGTACTCCGAAGCTAGCAATCCAATTGTAGTAAAGAGCTGTTTCTACAGTTTCAGCTGTGATATCCGAGATAGAAATGGCTTCAGGCCATCGAGTATATAGGTCAATAATAGTGACACAAAAGCGTTTGTCCTCAGAGGTAGGAAGTGAACCAATAATGTCCATATGTATCTTAGAAAATCTATCCTTCGCAGGGCAGGGGTTGAGTGTAGCACTCTCTCGTGTATTATAATGTTGTGTTGTCGGGGTTTTGTTGCGTAGTGTGGAGTATGGCTGCTCTTCGTTCGTCTTGTCTCAGTCGTTTCATCATACTTGTGATGATCTCATTCGCTATGTCCCAGTTGTCTTTTGAGCTCAGCATAAATTGCATGAGCCTATGCGGAGTGATTGACTCTCCCATATGCTACTCAATAAGTCTTCGTGCGTTTGCAAACCTTCCGCATTCGATTAGCACGTGCTCTGCGTACATGGCCTTTTCCTCACAGTAGAGACGGTTTGGGTCCATGAAGAAGTCTTCGTGTGTTCGTTGGTGGCTATCATTTTGTGTTGCTATACGCGGGGCCGATACCTTTTTTGATGCAATATCGATTGGCATCTTACTCGCAATAACATTTACAATATACCCTTAATAACATACAATACCCCAATAAAATAATTTAATCAGACACCGTGCGGCAAGCACAGCATATTCGCAACGATGCACAGAATATTCGCAGTCTAAAGGCCGTTTTGATAGGTCTAACATAAAATGGTGTTTTCACCGCGAGTCTCATATGGGTGCCGTATACATCAATATTAATGTGCTAACACTATTGAGAAGCTTTCTGATCTAGGACCGCCAATGTTTGGCATAAACCTTGCTAGAGCAGCTGCCACTCGTTTAACTTTGTCACCAGCGTACATCAGGTAGTCTTTAAAGTTGAGTCTATATTCTAGAACGACTCCAAGATACTTCAGAAGCTGGCCAGATGTTATGATCTGTCCACCAACCTGGATAGCGATACTTTCCATCACTTTTTTAGTTTGCGTCATCTTCATAGCCGATAATCGTTGTTTGTTCCGGCACACGTACTCTGAAATCACCATCGTACAAGATGTCCCATAGACCATAACTATAGTCCAACGACTACTACGATCTATGGGGTGCCACTCCTGTTATATTATACTTCTTAGGACCTGCTTCGTTATCATAGACCAGACTTCTTCCCGTGAAGTAACTGACTATTATACGTAACAGGTAGTCAGGTACCTGCAGTTCATCTCTGAGGGCTCTCAGGATTTGGTTCCAAGGCATTTTTAACATTCAGAGTCACAACAGCTCGAAATTTTTTTTCCACCCTCTAGTAGGCTTGCCACCTATACGTTTTTGGAGCGTATAATACGTTTTTTTTATCAAAAATATTTGTGAATACGCTATACGTACGTTTTTTGAAAATATTCGAAAATATGCGCTTTTTTGGTTATAAATAGTTTATTTATTTATTTATTTATTTTCATAATTTATTTATTTATTATATTTATCATTTTTATACATTTATAAATGTATTTATCAAATACATTTATTTATTTTCATAAATACGTATCCTAAATGAATTTTTCTCTTATTAACTGTAATGAATTGCAGAGAAAAGTGGACTGAATATTTTAAAATCAACACAAACGCACTTGAATGACTTAAAATTTGCAAATTTGTGTTTGCAGGCCAGTTAATAATTTTAATTGTTTTGTTGAACGCATTTTTAGCGTGATGGGGAAATATATAGACTTACAAATCAAAAGGCTTCATACCGATATGGTGAAATCAGAATTATTCAAGCATTTCAATTACAGATGAGTTGCACTGAATTTGCAAATTTTATTAAGAAAAACGATAATGGCTGATTTATAGTCGGTAACTTTAACTTAACGTTAACTTAACGTAAAGTACAAATGTATGAAAATGAACTAGAGCATTTATAGTCGTTAACGCAAACTTAACGTTAACCGTAAAGTTCATTTCATTCTATCTTAAAAATTTTGTTAAGGATTTTTTGACGTTTAGTATAAAAACTGAAGAAAACTAATATTTAATTGCAAGTGTCCATAAAAATAAAATTTTATTTATTAAAAAATGCAAAGGTTTATATCCTGCAAAGAGCGAATTTAAAGTCAAATATTAGCATGAAATTAATATGTAAATAAAATTTTTTATTTTTAAATTTTGTATCAAATGTTTATTTCGAATTTTATTATTTTAAATTTTGATTTTAAAATTAGTTTGTTACTTTTAAAGAATTGATGAATTTATAAAATTGATTACAAAACCAAAAATAATATCAAATCAAACGTCAAAGAATACGTAATTTCTTACCGACTATAAATCAAAATTTTGTTGTGTCTTAAGTTACGGTTAAGTTATAGTTAATGTTAAGTTAACGTTACTGACTATAAATCGGGCATTAGTCTAACAAAAAATTGATCGAAGCAGCAAAATCGAACCAAAAATACAAAATTAAAGCTTACATTAAAAATTTGGTTCATTCCTATACCATTTGGTTACTATTTATAAAATTTTTAACTATGTTATTATATGTTATTTAGTCAATTAAAGTAAGACATTTTTTTAATATATTTATTTTGTTTATATTGTTATCGTTTTACTTCGGTCTGAAAGTATTGCATTCATGAGCCAAAAGTGAAATTCTTACCCCACTTTTTATGGCATTTCTCGACGTTTTGGACTTATATGCTTATAAATATAATTAAACATGAAAATTTTTGAGTTTGTGATAGTTTTTGAAATATTTTTGGAATTTTGAAAAGTTTCAATTTTTGATTTTGTAAGAATTTATGGAATATTTTTAGAATTTTGAAAAATTTTAAATTTTTGATTTTATTATAATTTTTATAATTTTGGAAAAATTTTCAATTTTTGATATTGTTATAATTTTTGCAATATTTTTAGAATTTTGGAAAAAGTTTGAATTTTTGAATTTTAAAGAATTTTTGGAATATTATTAGAGTTTAGAAAAAGTTTAAATATTTGATTTTATTCTAATTTTTGAAAGATTTTTAGAATTTTGAAAAAAAACATTTTATATTTTAATTTTATATATATTTTTAGAATTTTGAAAATAGTTACAATTTTTGATTTTGTTATAATTTAATAATTTATGCAATATTTTTAGAGTTTTTGAAAAAAGTTTTAATCTTTGATTTTGCAATAGTTTTTGGAATATTTTTGGAAATTTGTTTGAAAAAAGTTTGAATTTTTGATTTTATTTAATTTTTACAATATTTTTGGAATTTTGAAAGAAATATGAATTTGTGATTTTGAAATATTTTCTTGAAACGCTAAATGGAGAGGTTTTTGAGTAGTTTGCTGATTGTATAATCTTTTCACTAAATTATGTTCATTTATGATCAGTTATAATTTTCCGACAACGTATTGATGTTTCGTGTTAGTTTTGTAATACACATCTAAACAGAGATAAAAAATACTAAAGTACATGTATTTCTAACAAAAGTAACAAAAAGTTATGTTTGATATATGTACATCGCTGCCCAACACTAAAAACCATGTCCTCATAAAAGTTTTTGCCGAAAACTATATCAAAATTATTAACCCAGACCGAAGTCTTGATATCTCAGAGCTGTGAGATTTTAGCTCCTCCATATTTTTCCAATTAACTTATAAAATAAATAAAACATATGAGTAAAACAAATTCTTTTAATTATTTTATTTTAAAATATGTATGTATACGCTTTTGGAAAAATTCAAAAGTGGTAAGCCTACCCTCTAGCCATATTTTACCACTCAATGCGTTATACGCTACCTCACATACTGCAGATATTGCATCAATGGTAGAGCGTTTCTTTCTGAAACCAAACTGCCGGTCAGAAAGTCGCACTCGCATTCAGTTTTTTGCTCAAGTCAAGTACCGATAATTCTCTCAAAGATCTTTCCAGTTGTATCCAGCATTTGGAATGCCGTCTAGACCGGGTGTGCTATTAACGGATAATCTGAGCACCGCCGGCAGGACCTCTTCGGTGGGGACCGCCGAAATTCAAATCCTCAATTTGCAGCTCACAAGGTAGGGAGAAGTCAACGTGGTGTGGAAAAAGCCAGACACAATTTCAGCCATTATATCTGGGCACACTAGTGCAGCTGATTAAACACCCTTTAGTTTAGTGAGTACAATTTTGTACGCACTTCCCCATAGGTTATGGTGAACTTCGTCTATAAGACACTGAAATCATCTGCTCTTACTATTAGCAAATTTTTTCTGAAATTCTTTCCGCTTTTCCCGAAAAGCACTGTGGAACTGCTCATAGGGCTCAGGATTCTCCTTCGTGTACGTTTCTTGTGGAGTTAGACGAACTCCTTTCCCAAGCGGGCAATGTTTTCAGTCCACCAGAATACTGGGTAAAGTTCATTACCGTTGCTTTTACGCGGCATAGATGCATCACAGGTGCTTTTAAGATATCTCGCCATAAATTTTTCTTCTTTCTTAGCAACACTCTCCGGTATTGGAATAAATTCAACCATGTAGTTTAGCATCTCCGTGTTCAACTCTTTGATTTTCCACCCATTTTGCTGCACCTTTCGCTTGATTTGGCGCCTTTCAAACATAATAGCACGTTGATCACTATGCGTATACAAGTCAGACACCCCACTTAAATACGTCCAGTGAAGTGCTAGGAGGAATGTAGCAGCTGTAGAAGTGAACATCTTAAGTTTTTGCATTGATGAAACCCTCCTGCTGATGACTAGATCTATGTTCAAAAGAAAGAGCATAGCAGGATCAGATAGCGGTTTTGCTCGTCCTGTATTCAACCTAGTTCCCATGGGCATGGGCAACAGGGGTTCTATATTGTTCGCAAACCAATGACACGTCCACTTTCTGGTATCTAACGGTCTGTGCCAGTAGGCCCCATTCCACTAACGCGTGGATACAACCATTCCACTAACGTCTCGAGCAACAATTTCAACCTCATGCAAAAAATACCTACTTTGCGCCCCTAATACATAAATAGCTATTTAAATACTATTTTTTGTGGCGGAAAATTACCTTACGCCCGTTAAATAAAACCGCGTTGCTATAAAATAATCATGATATTATAACATACAAATGAATTATTGTATGAAGTTTATAGTTAAAATCATAGCATGTTTAGTTTTTTTTCGAATTTTCAAAGTGTCTACCTAGCGAGTTCATAAAATTCAAAAACTGATTTATTTTACCATTCAGTTGTGCAGATGTGCCTAAAACGTTGTACATACACTCAGATTGAAAGAAATATTAAGCGCTTGGTTCAATAAAAGCCGTAAGTTAGTGTCAGGTTTGAATATGAACCGCGAGCGTAATCTTTCAACCCTCGATATTTAAATAACTATTATAACCACGGGCATTTTTATGGGTTTGGATGCGTTTAAGTTAAACACATGCAAGATCTAATTTTCCACCATGCTATCTAGGTTACACTAGACTATTTAAAATTATTCAGTTGTGCGTAAAATTTTATATACCATTGACCATTGATATATACCATTCAAACACAACAGAAACAGAATTTCATACAAATTTGACAGAAAAAAATTCTGTTTCTGTAAAATTTGTATGGAATTCTGTTTCTGTTGTATGTGGTTTCAAGCCTTAATACGTAGGGCACTCTTTATACTTATACAGAAAATTCTCAAACAATTATTTTGAATTATTTTTCATAAAAATACACCGAACTTTTGTTTTTATTAATTATAAGAATAATTTTAAGTGTAATCAGAATTCTAGTAAATATGGTTGAATGAAGCCCAATAAAAAACGAATATAAAAAAAACCGTCATTACAAAATGACATATTATTAAGGACATTTCGCGTAAAAGTATTATGATTTGTTTTTTCTACCTGCAAAGTATAAAAAAATCATCACAGAACGAATCATTTTCTTTTCTTTTTGATAAGGATAAGATAAATACTTATGTCGCGTTCTTCGGCAAAAAAAAATCGATATGGGATCAAAAAAATTAGCTGTCAGATTCAAAAAAATTTGCTTAAAACGGCCTATTTGTGTTCTTTGGCAAAAAAAGATTGATTTTTTTTTTGATCTAGATCAAGTTTTAAAAATCTAGATTTTTTGGTAGAATTTACAAATACATTAAAATATTATTTTTACTTGTCAAATTTATGTAAACAAAAAAAACCGCCATTTTAATTATTATTTTGTTTAAAAATAATTTATTATTATTTAAATTACTAATTATTAATAAAGTTATTACAAATAAAATGATAAAACGTAAAATCTATCATTTTCAAATGTAAACATAAGTATAACCAAACACATCAACTGACAGAACAAAAAGTCAAAACAATTTACTACTACATTTACAAAAGTAGATTGATTTATTTTATGCTGTTCTTTGGCAAGTAAATAAATCAATCTTTTTTCGATCAAGCCAAAGAACGCGACATGTGTAGTAGACCAAAAATAACACATTTTTGTTATTAAAATCAATGAAAAAGTTTAAATTTTCTATTTATATATATATTTTCTATTGATATAAAATTAAAAATGAATCTTAACAGACGCGTCGTTTTTTATTGTTTCGCTTTTACCTATTTCTTTTTTTATGCTTTTTAGTATAACTTTGAAGGTTAAATTCTTTGTACTTATAGGATTACAAAAGACGATGTTAAAATAAGAGAAATAAACATTAAAATGTTTGATTATTTATTATTATTGAAGGTGAACAAACTTTATTTAAAGATAAATTCATAAATAAAGTAGGTTAATACGGAATATGGTAATTAAATTTATGTTGCATAATAGTAATAGACATTACTCTACTTTTCTCTTTAAATAAAAAATTTCGATCACATACAATTGATACACTACGCTTTTGAAGAGTGACCATTGTTCATACTATAAAAAGGAGGATGGAAAATAAAAGAAAAAGTACAACGTAAATACTTGACACCGGACCCTTACCCCTTTCATTTGATGATTACCACATATTTTATACCTCATGAGACGACTGCCATTGGCGAGTCCGACAGCTTTTTTATCTGTCATTTTCCTCGATACGACCGCTTTTGCGCTTGGAAAACTCCGTTACAGAGTTTTCCAAGGTTACGTCAGGGTAAACTTGTTCGGCAAAAACTTGTCTGCTATTGTCGAATGTTCGACAACCCAAACATGCCAAAATGTCAATGGTTGTACTCGACAATATAGCAGACAAATTTTTGTCGAACAAGGCTACCTAGCTTCGTTTTCTAAAACAAATTTCCACTCCTATTTATAAAACTGTGTTAATAAATTTACAAGACCCTGAGAAATCGCCATGTTTCGGAGTTTTCCAAGCGAAAAAGCGGTCGAATAGAGGAAAATGGCAGATAAAAAATTTGTCGGACTCAGACAGTCGCTGTCAGACAGACTGTCATCAAAGATTTGTGTAGTCTGGCATTGTTATGATGGAAAACAACACCCTTTCGATTGAGTAATTCCAATTCTTAGCTACAAAAATTTAGCTTAACTTAACTTACTTAGCTAAAACAATTGAATTAATAGATGGCTGTGTACTAATAAAAAAGTCTCTGAATATAGAGATTAACAGATTAGTTTTAAAATATTGAAACAGAGGACTGCTAGGAGAAAATATTCCGAGGAAGGACAGAACCTGCAAAAGAAGGACTGTCCTTCCAAAAGGAGGACGGTTTGTCACCTTACATAAGAGGCAGGAAGGAAGCAGACTTAGCGCCTCAAACCCCATACAGAAATGAGTTTAGCACTAGAAATGTGGAGTAAAATATGTTTGTTTTTGCGTAATTTCAATGTGGAATCTAGTGTATGTATAACGTTAGACAGACATTATTTGCTTCTCTACCAAAAATTAAGTTTAGGAACAGTTATATTTTTAAGTTATATTTTTAAAAATATATTTAGTTTTATTTGCTTCACAGGAAATATCGCTACCAATTTTAGTGATCTTGGGCGTTACGCTGATGAAGATCGATGTTGCAGGGAGCATGATCAATGTCCGTTTACATTATTACCGAGTGAATGCCAAAGAGGGCTATGCAATACTGGTCCTGTTGTAAGGTCTCATTGTGACTGTGATATACGATTACGAAAATGCTTACAAAATATACAAACAGGTTAAATGGAAAATACAAGATTTAAAAAAAAAATAATAATTATATTTTTTTTAGAGACGGCTAACACATTAGGAGCGGCCTTTTTTAATGTTGTACAAGTAACGTGCTTTCGAGAACGACGTCCATGTTCGGTTTGGCAAAGGTTAGTTCCATTATTCATTCAAATCAATGTTTAACGGTTTCCATTTACTATATGTTTGATCAATATAATTCTTATTACACAGAAAAAATTGTACACTAGAATTTGCAAAGCCAAAATTATTTAAAATATCAGTGTACCCCGACAAAATAGCAAAACTTCTAAAAACATTTAGTAATACAGTTATCAGTCGTACTAAAGAAGCAATAACGAAAGTAGAAGATGATAGGATACGAATAAAATCAGTTGGAATTTTACTGCATGGAATTGCAAAAAACTTATTAGATCGACCAATAAAAGTTTTCCTTAAATTCATTTCAACATTTAATGATATTTGGTTTCATTAATATTTTTATTCTTTTCACATTTTTGAATAATTGCTGGATTGGATAAAAAAAAACTCTTAAAAGCGTTCATATTGCTTTTTCGGGACACATTTGGTTTAGCAACTCATTTTATAATTTATTGTTTCCTATTTTGGGATCTCATTTTAAAAATTAGTTGCTTCTTTAATCGTGTTTACAATAATATACCAATATACCAAAGATCATTTATCATTTTAACCTAAGAACCCATCAAACTGAAAAACAGTACCAAATTCGTTACTTGAACTGAACATTAATAGAACCGCGGTAAATAATATCGCCGCTTTTTTCTGATTAATAAATAAAATAATAATATTTATATTAATAGGATTGGCATTATTTTAAATGTAAACCTTTGTAAACAATGCTTTTAGTCATAATCACAAATTTATTTATTCATTGTTAACACCTTTTGTTTGCTATAATCTCAAAACAAATTTGCTTTGATCGTACTAACAAACGTAATAGATTAATCACAATTTATTGTTTACATATTAGTGTAGACAGGTGAGGCACTAATGTGTTCCAAAAAAAGACAACAGTTTTGTCTCACCTTGAACTATTATCATTATCAAACATACTTATTTTTATAAAATCATTGCTTTCTTTTCAAATAACAAAAGGGCTGGATATAATCAAACGGTTTCAGATGAATTATGTTCACAATGGAAATATCAACCTTCTGAAAAATATATAGCAATGACACCTCATAAAGGATTTCATTGAAAAGATTTTAACACATAACTTTTTTTTTTTCAAAAAATGTAAAATAAATATATTAATTGTAGGAAAATAAATGTATTTAATGATGTATTTATTTTTATCTTTTATTCGCTTGGATAAGCTTAATTTGAATATTTTTGATACGACGATTATTGGTGCTGTTGGGTAAACGGTATTACACAATGACGAATGCCAATTCGTATAACTCAAATGTAAACAGAGATTTCATGTAGGTATGTCAAAAACAAATTTTAACAGTGAACATTTGGTAATATTTGGAGAAAAAAAAAGACCAATTTCAACCGTGTAATTCCAGCAGCTTTCATTTAAATTATCAGCAAAATTAAATAATTTTTTAATTCACAAAACCTAACATCAGAATTGTTTTGATTGATTTTTTTCGTCGAATATATTTTCTTCAAAAATCACTATTTAAGTGATGCTAGAAGGTATCCGAAGTTTAAGTTAATTCTTTAACTCTAAATAAACTGACGGTTAAACAAATTACACAAACTTTGAGCTATGCAAAGGCATTGGGCAAAAATTAATAGTAAATCCATAGCTTAAAACAACAAACAAACAAATTTTCAAGATGTTGTGCTTGTTGCGTGTTGAATTTCAAATCTGGTTCAAACATTGTAACGACCAACAAAAATATGTTCAGTTAGTCTGGGAGCCCGCCGACATAAACAGCAACTCATAAATACTCTTCTATAATTTTTTGTGTGGCTTAATTACGCCTAGTCTGCCACTTTTTTTTCTCTATCATAATTTTCTTAGCCGCGGCTTTTTCTCTCCAGTAATTTTTAAACTTGTCAATATCGTATTAAGCTAAAAATTTATAGATACTCTATTTTTAAAAAATTTAATACCAAGAGAAATTCATGAATCGCGAGAGAAAAAACTTGTCCGACAAAAATTTCGGTACGTTAAGGGTGTCTACCGAGTGAAACATGTAATAATAACAATTTCGAAAAACTTATGGATAACCACCTGATTTTTATGAAAAATGCTTCAAAAAGGTATATAAAATCACGTCCCGACATCGTCCGACAAGACAGATTTACCAATTTTCCAGTCCGACAAGCGGACATTGAAATTTTCACGGCGACCTAAAATTTATTCATAACAATTTCCGCTTTCGATTTTTTGCTGTTAAATGAAGCTTACAACGAGTTGAACAAGTTGTCCGACAGTAAAATATTACCATTTTTATAAAAATCGAACAAATTGTTATTTTTCCATTGAAAATCCGCGATGGTTTACAGTATTTGCGTTTGTGAGCGTAAATACAGCATACTTCCACATAACCAGCTGTTTTTTACAGGATTACTAGAAAAAAGTATGTAGAATCCAATTGTTAAATTGTCGGAAACGATATATTCTCCGATTTTCCAGTCCGACGCATGGAAATTATAGATTTTATGAAGCTTCAATTTTTTTGATGAAATTCTGTTTTGATCTTTTTTATTTATATTTTATAATTGCTACTAAGGATGTATATAACATTTATGAAATCAAAGATTTACGTCGGATTGTAAAATATATTACAGAATAAACGTTCCTGCATCGATTGGAATCAAAAAATTTAGATCTCACCGACAATTTTCGCGAAATAAACAATTTTAAAGTTATCATTCACTCTATGTTTTATTCGACGGAACTCGGAAGTATCAAAATTTGATAGAAAAATTAAAAATTTAAAATGTTCTTGAAAAGACATCCGAAAAAAAACTTACGTTCAGTTTCTCTGTGCAATTTATGATTTTTTGAGCCAAAAAAACAGCGGTGTTAGCGGCAATCAGACGTAAATATTTAATTTAAAAATTTATAAAAACTGCTGCGTACACCGGAAAGCTGACCGCCATTTGCAGTAAAGAAATCTGGCAACGTTCTGTGTATAGTAAGTGTCTGGCAATGGGTGCCGTGACTTCTAATACTATCCTGAAGAATATATAAAAAAATTAGCTTTTTTACTTTCACGAAACTTTGGAGGCTCCTATGGCACCTGCTCCCTGCCAAAGTAACTATGATCCAAACTACATATGTCGCTAATCGTTCCTACCTGAGTAGGGGTATGCGCAGAGAAACTTTCAGCTTTTATAAAGTAACGAAGGTCTGGCCGTCGCGGGCTCTTAGTCTATTATGTTGTAAACCATAAATAGTTCTGTTTAGTATATTTACATTTTCCTTCAAAATCGTTAGCTTTCTGTAGCAAAATGTTTTGCTTTATAACAAAATTCAGTTCAGTCATTTTATTTTATTAATAATACTAAGAACAGCTAATTTGTAACAAAAGTTATTTTAAAAAAAACAGAGGATTAACGGTGGGTTTAATTCAAAATTATTTAAACAATGGTGGTGGTTTACCACCTGAATAAATCGTGCAATAAAAAGCATAGATATTCACATATGTCATTAGCGATGTAAATTGTTTGCTTAATTGTTGCTAACCTTTCGACATAAAATAAAATAATCGGTTACAAATTTAATATAAGTAAAGGTGCAATCACGATTACTTATTTTGCTAACGCGTTTTTTGAGAGAAATAGGTTGGAAAAAAAATCTATTTTTTTCGGTGTAAGATATTGTATTACACTTTGCCTAAAGTAGGACATTTTTATAGTAAAGTTGGACGTAGGACATTCTTGCTCCAAAGTAGGACACGTGGCAACCCTATTTGTCATGCTCAATAAAAAAATATCTATGTATATATAAAAATTTTGTTCATGTTAATTATTAATGAATCATTGTATTACATATTATTACATATTGTTAATAAAAGTTCCTATTATTAGTTTAATGCATGTTATTAACTATTCACATTCCTTACCATTCATTTATTATTGTAATTAATGAAACTAAAATTATTTATGAACTTGGAAAAAATAAAGTATTGAAATGATGTTGTCGATCGATGTTTTTTTGTCGGACTATTGATTTGGCACGACATATTTGTCCGCCACTTGTACTACAGGGTAAGTTCTGCTCTATAATATGTTAATTTCTTTTTGTCCGACTGTTATGAATAAATTTTAGGTAGCCGTGAAAATGTCAATGCCCGCTTGTCGGACTGGAAAATTGGTGAATCTGTCATGTCGGACGATGTGGGGACGTGATTTTACATACCTTTTTGAAGCATTTTTCATAAAAATCAGGTGGTTATCCATAAATTTTTCGAAATTGTTATTATTACATGTTTCTCTCGGTAGACACCCTTAACGTACCGAAATTTTTGTCGGACAAGTTTTTTTTCTCGCGATGCATGAATTTCTCTTGGTATTAAAATTTTTAAAAATTGAGTATCTATAAATTTTTAGCTTAATACGATATTGACAAGTTTAAAAATTACTGGAGAGAAAAAGCCGCGGCTAAGAAAATTATGATAGAGAAAAAAAAGTGGTAGACTAGGCGTAATTAAGCCACACAAAAAATTATAGAAGAGTATTTATGAGTTGCTGTTTATGTCGGCGGGCTCCTAGACTAAGTAGACATATTCTTTTAAAATCTAAAAACTGTCAGCACATTAATCATACCTTCATTCCGTAATATCAAACAACTTAAGATCATTTCATAAATAATATCTGACCGTATACAACGTTTCAAATTCATCTTTTAGTTTATTACTTCATAATGCATATTCTTTTATTAGAGCTCAATTAACGGATTTTATATTTTGCTGTATAATCGGTTGTTGTTTTATTTTATTTTTTAATGAGAAACAAATATATTTTTTTTATTGAACAGAAAATGAAATAAGATCTGATTAGGACGATCCGATTTATGTGTTTTAACTGAGATGTTTTCGCGGCATAAAAAATTGATTAAATTTTGAAGGACCTTATTGTTGTGATTTGATGGTGTGAGACGGTTTGTTTGAATAATTTTTCTCTGTCTGTTTCATTTGTTACGCCAGATTTTCAATGTATGGGATAATTTTTGTTATTTAATTGAATAAGAAAACCAAAGCGAAACAGATAAATAGGAAGCCTTTTTAAAAGACCAGGTCATTGTGTAAAATCACATTGATTTAAAGTTTAGTTAAGTGTTAACTTTGGAAAATAATCTTTTTGGCTTTTGGGTAATTGAAAAATTCGTATTTAACTTAACGAGTAAAATGTTCTTGTAATTTACAATCAATAATAAACAAATTACACAAAAAGTTTTTCATAAGAATATGTTTGGCTTAGTGCAGGTTAAAATTAGATAGTGCTAATAATGAACTGGTATAATGTAAAAATTGTTACAAGAAGTGCAGGAAAAAATTAAGGACAAAGGAACAAAAAGTAGAGCATTCATAACATCCATTGTAATGGAAATATTCATGTTTATGTTTTAATGTAGGAAGGATTACAGATTTAGCCGTGGATCAGTTGTAACAGTGTGTAAATTTTTCATGGTGGTATGGAATAATAACAGTTGATCAGAATTTCCGGATAGTTTTTATAATACACTCAACATACAACAGAAGTATAGATGGAAGTCATCAACAATTAAGTTAAATTATTTTTACTATATCATTATTTTTTATTTCATTTCTTGGCATTTCATTCATTATTGTTTTTAGGGTAAAAATGAAATATTAATTTTTTTTCATTGAAATTTTTTCCCGGGCTAGAGGCCATTTTGATATATTTTTTTGTGATAATTATTGTTAATATCCCGGTATAAACAGAAACCTGTTTATTACAACATTTAAAGTTGAATGCAAATAATTTTCTTTATTAAAAATTATAAAAGTAATCGAATACTCAATAATCGATTATTAAGGCTTGATTACCTAATGCCTCACGATTACCTTTTAAGAAAAATCCCAACACTACAGCCTACGCTTTTGTATGGAGCTTTAAAAATGAATTCAGAAATCAGAAGAAGATAGTGTCATACGGAACTCAAAATAGTGTAAAGCGATAAAGTGGATAAAGTGGTGAGCTGCTTAGCGAATACATATAGAGTTACAAAGATCATTAAAAAAACATGTAAGTGAGAATTCTTCGTAAATTCATAATATTGTTATTATGTAATATAATAATAATATAATAATATTGTTATATTGTAGTACAGATGTAGTATTTCTTCGGTCCTTTGGAATATGAATTATATCCTTCCCCAACAAAACGGCCTCGAATAAATTTATAATGGTTATTTTTCGCCCTAAGTTCTATAATTTTATTTTAATATCTATTTGTTTTATAGAAATTTACTCTGGACATTTTTTCCTCTTGAGAAAAAGAGCTATATGTTGAAGGTTCAGACGGTGAGCTATAATAATTTTCTATAAAGTATGGACAGACAGCTTCAACAATTCACAACTGTAGAAGGCGGACCCACCTGGCACAAGAGGTTAATTACCCTCACTCAGCGATGTACAGAATCATTATCAGTATACTTTTTGCATTCCCCCGACTCCACTACCGGTTTTTAAATTAATCGTTAGTTAGCCAATATGGTTTATAAATTGGAAATGACTCTATGGGTTGATATAAAAAATAATATAATATAAAAAATAATTAATTGATTTAAGTTTTCACGTGAAACTCGATCAGAACTTTGATGGAATTTTTGTTTCATAATGTTAGTCGTCGTTACTCGTGAGAACAATATGGATAAACATTTATAAAAAACAATTTAGAGTCTGGTTCATCTAAGGATTCGGGAAAGCAAGTGACTGAGAATTCAACGGTTAGGTCGATCTCTAGTAGCTCCGCTAGTGTCAACACTAAGGATACTGTAAATCAGGACTCGAATGAGGCGGGTCCCTCTAAGGATGCCAAACCTACCAAGCTACCGTATAACGTAAGATGGAAAACTCTTAAACAGGTACTTCGAATTCAGATAACACCGATCGGGCTTTAGCCATCTTCGATTAGGCAAAAAAATTAGATCTAGGCCCACCGACCCTACTGGGCTCTCTGCTTCAAAAACGAAGAGAGCACAGGAGGATTCCCCAAAGACCAAAAAGGCGAATGTTTATGACAGTCAATTTTTTTAGCGATGTGATGAAAGATCAGGTACTGGTTATAGACAGAGAGCAGAATAATGGCAACATCATTTCCGTACGTAATCAGCGTAAATTCCTGGTTAATTTCAGTCTGAGAGATAGGGGTTGGGTATCGAAATAATTTTAAATTGATAGCTGGTGCCGATCATTAATCTTTGAGAGCGATCAGCTTTCTAGAAGAGGTATGTGCGGGTGTCAAAATAGAAGTGGTTAAAACAAATGATATAGCAAGTCGACCGAGAACTCGTGCATATTAAGGGAAAGCGTGTTAGAGTTTTTTATTTGGTCCTAATCGATGCGCCCTGTCGTCGCCGTTGGTGTTGGTATTGATACCGCAGCAGCTGCTGTTCCAGTTAGTGAATTTGCAGCTGCAACTGGGCGTAACGTGAATTTGAATGAATCGACGATGACCTAAGAGTTGTATATGTGTTATTATGGTTTTCCATATTATTCACTGTTTGTGTGCTTTTGTCACATTTGAATTAAAATGCAATATTCAAAAATATGCTTTTTACTGTTTATTTTTAAATTTATTTATAATAATATAAACTTCCTTATAGTAACAATTTGATTTTTATTTTTTATTTTAAAGAATATCGATTTCGACTTACGTCATCCTCAGTTCTTAAATTATTATTCTAATAATTTAAGATGAATTTAAGAATAATAATTTAAGAACGGAGGATGACGTAAGTCGAAATCGATATTCTTTAAAATAAAAAATCAAAATCAAATTGTTACTATAAGGAAGTTTATATTATTATAAATAAATTTAAAAATAAACAGTAAAAAGTATATTTTTAGATATTGCATTCTAAGAGTTGTGTGTTTTGCTGTAAACGATATGAACAACAAATCGTTATCGAAGTTGCAAAATATAGTTGGTCCTCCTCATTGCCATAATTTCCTGGATTGCCGTCTTCATTATCGTTATGATATTCAGACTCTTCTAAATCACATTCTTCCTCGGATTCTTCATTCTGACACTAAACTCGTTCTACCAAATATCTGGTTTACCAAAATACCAGTCATGCCGCCAACACAGGAATATTTTTTCCCCCAGCAGATTGTTCAGCCAATGCCCAAGCTATTTTGACAAAGTTTGTCACCAGTTATCATTCGTCACAAAAAACAATAAGAAAATAAAAAAAATAAAAAAATAAAAAAAAAATAAAAAAAAATAAAAAAAAAATAAAAAAAAAAAATTAAAAATAAAAAAAAAATATAAAAAAAAAATTAAAAAAAAAATTTAAAAAAAAACCAACTTACAAAAAATTCAGATACTTCAGAAAAAATTCCAGTCATGCCAATACGTTCAGCTTAGGCCAAACCATTTTGCCAAACATGTCAAAATGCGTATCACAGTCTAAACGTCTACAAAGATTTTAACAGACGTTTAGAATCATTTAAAACGCGGCCAAAAACTATTCACAAAAACCACTTTAATTGAGTGATGCTGTGTTTCTAATCCTGCCATCAAATGATGGCAAATCAAGTGTCTCTTGCTGTATTGTGGAAGAATGAAGAACAACCAATGGAGGAAGATTTTTTATTTTAAATTATATGTGGTGATGGTTTTAACCAAATAAACATCTATAGTTGCAAAATTATCTACATAAGCCTACCCAAGTAGCATTTTTGACATAAATTTTAAAATTATAACGGTCAAATGTTGTATAATTCATCTATAGATATAGTTAATGTAGCAAAATTTTTCAATTCAAAGGTATGGTTTGAAGTTTCTCAGAAAAGTTGTGCGTGGAGTTCCTCCGCACGGAAGAAGTGAAACTTGGTAATGTGGAAATAAAAACATATTACATTCTTTTAAAAGTCATTAATTATTAGTGAACTCATACTGTTCATATTCTTTAAGACAAACTTTATTAACATTGCTTATAATTCACAATTGATCGCATCTTTTAATTATCATTTTCGAGTGGCGAAATATCCTTATCTAAAACATTTACAATGGGATTATGATAACTAAAGTAAGATACGAAATGTTTGAGTTCTATTTTTTCAATATTTCTTGCAAAAACTGCATTTTTTTTCTCGTTTAAAATATTTCAACTTAAAATGATAAGAAAATGAGTCTTCTATCAGGAGTCTTCTATCAAAATAAGTTGCAAATGGATTTTTTTTTTATAGAAGACTCCTGATAGAAGACTCCTAATATTCTTTTAACGCAACCTTGTTTTGGAAGTTCCATTAGAAGTGTCACTTCAAAAATGGTTCAGATACTGGATTTTCATTTGTAAATTCCATACCATTTAACAACTACATAGTTTAGTTCTTGTTTACTGCCTAGATCAACTATTCATTTTTGTTAGAAAGGGAAAGTGCAAATACATTAAGGAATTCGTATGATAAATGTGGGATAAATCTAATATTAAAGAACGATACACGATCCTTGCAAACACGAAAGATTTACGTCCATCAACACCTTTGAACGTATGTCGTTGTGGGACCTTGGTCTTAAAAGGTTTTTATGTGTTATTGTGACACATATTGTAATTCCTACTACACAACACATTTTATTAAAAAAAAAAAAAAAAAAACACCGAAGATCCAGATAATTCGCTGGAAATGTTGAAATACAGCAATCCAGAGATTCCTAATCACAACTGGGGATTAGCTTAAGCTTACCAAGAATGATGGTAAGTCAGTTATCATTAATAAGGAATCCTTGGCAAAGTTATCTAAGGGTGACTGTGATAAACTTTGGCTTTGGCGCAGTCACTTTAAGAGTATATAAAAAGAATGAGGCTCAGGATAATACAGGGGGCGGCTGAATCGGTTGAGGGTACTTTCTTCACACAGGCAACATCGCCTGAAAATGGTCGAGGCATTAATATCACTCAGTTTGAAACAAGTGGTACCGATAGTGATGCTTGCTTCACGCCATGACGGACGAAGAAAACCCAGGATACTCGTTAGGTTTTCAAGAATTTAAAGAAAACAAGGGGTGTATCGGACTGCGAATCCTATTGAGGAGTTTTTAAAACTTATAAATGTGAGTTGAGAAATGCGCAAAATGATTCCTAATTCCCAGAGTATTATCAACTAGTCGCACCGTCCCGAGTTATGTCCAACGACCGGATGGTCAGTGTACCATTTGCTGCGTGGAAACTTTATAGCTCCTGTAAGAAACGCATTTTCCAAGCTGCTCTGAGACTCCTGCGGTTATATTGCATTTTAACCGTGCTAGTCCGAATTTTAACGAAACAAATCAATTGTACTGCTAAAATCTTGTGAACTGATAACAATTTTAAGTCTGCAGGACTGGCGGGTGTCATCCCTGCAGACATTCAAAAAGCCATTGGGCTAACCATGTCCTGGCTGGTAGGGATTTTTAGGAGCAGCCTTGTGCTATGTCACATTCCTAGAAAATGAATAACATGCAAATGTAATCTTGGAACCTAATGCGGGCAAGCGACCTCATTGCAATCCCAAAGACCATAGGGGCCGTGAGTCTCTTTCCTTATTTTCTGAAAAAACTGGCAAGATTGGTAGAAGACTTTTTGATAGGTTCAATTGAACTTACTAGGTTGTTAGAATTTCAAAATGCATACTGCAATGGTTAGTCTGTGTAAACGGCCCTACTCTCTCTAATACGTTAAATTTTGATATCTCTGAACTGTAATGAATATTCTATGGTTAAGGTAGATCATCACATTCACACCAATCCCACCACTACCACTAATACATTTTATAACGTTAAATTAGTTCACCACCCCATGATTCGTCTAGATCCCAATTTCCCTGGAAATCCTGTTCCTCAGCCAATTATACTAAGCAATACTTGGTTATAGCTATGCAATAAAAATTTCCAATGGATGTAGCAGACGGAAATGTTGACAATTGTTAATGTAATCAATGATACAGCAAAATAAGATGTTGGCAACTGTCGAAATTGTTCATACATTCAATGGTATAGTAAAACAAATCTTGACAATGGTTGTCGTTGGCAATATGTTCAATGGTATAGCAAAAACAAAATATTGACAATCATTGACGTTGTTGATATATTCAACATACAGACAAATACACATGGATAATTGTTGAAGTTGTTAGAATGTTGTATAATCAATGATACAGCAAAATTGGATGTTGAAAATTTTCGAAGTGGTTAATAATTTCAATGATACAGAAATATAAAAGTTGACAATCGTTGACGTGGTTCACATATTCAATGATAAATTAAAATCTTTTTTTTTCTAATCATCTTCTTTTTCTTTTATTTAAATACCCTAAAAATTTGACTAACAATATTTTTCTACTAAATTCAAGTTTTCCAAAGTTTTACTAAATAGAAACTATAAATTGGCTATAAATAAAACTAAATACATTAACTTAGTATTTAATTGAATCAAAGAAATTAATTATCAAAAAAAACTAAATGACTTCAACCAAAACTTGATTAGACGCTTAAAAAAATAAAAAAAATAATTTGGATTTTAAACCATACGTTTTTGAGTATAATCACGAACTGCATTTTTCACTTGCACTAACACACAAACAAGATTCCTTTTTATTTTTTTACACGAACAAACAAATATATTGTTCTAGATTCTTTCATTTAAATTTAATTGAACGTACGAAAACTTTTTCTAATGATTTTAAATTCAGATTTGGTGAAAGAGTTTTAAAAACAAGAAAAAAAATAAAATCACCATTAATTTGTTGAGTATATTCACAGAACTGAAATATCCACATCATTACCTGAAACACCAGTATAGCAATTGGAAATAGCAACAAAACACATGTTGAACCGAAAGAAATATCACTAAAAGACGATAATTTGAAATACATGTGTTGATTCACATACACTACATTGTTCTGATATATGAATGGTACGGACTACGGAGACAAGCTTCAAAACAAAATATATGAATAAAATTCTCCTTGCACGTGTTAACTCATATATAAGCAGTTGCCTAAACAAATAATCCTTTACGGGGAAAGCAGCTTCGTAACACATTCCTAGACACTATCTTATCGTAAAACATGCGACCAGACTGGATGTCTTCTCTGCTCGTGTTCTGGTTTGGCTTAGACCAGACTCGGCTTTCTGGGTGCACGCACTTTTCAAGATCTGCATATTTTTCAAGATCTGGATATTTGCATAATTTCTCAATAATCATATCGTTCAGCGAAATTTAATTGTTGTTGTTTTGCTTGCTGCTATATAGATTAATTTTATTCAATTTACGCAATGTGTATCATTCTATGTTTAAGAAAAACAACCTGTAAAGCTTATTATTTTACTGCTGTTAAACGCCAATAAAATAAGTCATTCTGTAAGAATCGTAGAATTACTTCTTATATCTAAACCTTGTCATTTAAATAGAATGAATTTTTTCTCATAAATTGCAACTCTCTTCTTCCTTTCCCATTTTTGTGTTGTTTAGTACCGCCGGGTTCTTTCTTTTTAAATCCTTGAACTCAGCTGCACTCCTTAATGGTTCCAAACACTGTTTACTGCAATGATCTTATTTCATATAGTTTCATGGCATATTTTCCCGAGTACTGCACTTTGTTGTGCATTTAAGCAGTTCCGACAATTCAAGTTTTTGGGTTTGTTTTTTTGTTCCACTTACCCATGCTGCTCCTGTTATCGACTTCATTAGGTATACGACTGCGTTACTTTTTCAAATTTCATACTTCCATATCTCTAACTGTCAATTGATGTTAGAATTTATTCGTTTGATCTGCCGATTCATTTTTTCATTCATCCTGGCTCGTATTTATGTTCACTTGAAATTAATTTATAATTCAGCAAAATGTTCCTGTAAAATTAAAATAAAATTATCGTAAGAGCCCTTTTTCTCAATTATCACCAGAATCATATAAATATTTATTTGTTAATTATAATCCTTTTATTAATTATCTTTCGTTTAAAAATATTTAATGCTACTAATTACAATATTTATATAATTTTTAATTACACATTTATACAAATATAATTACAATTTAAATCTATTTGTCAATTTAGATTTTACTTTTAATTTCGTCTATGTATGAATGTGTATATATGATAATTTGTAACTTTTCTTTAATACATAAATTGTAAAGAAATAATATATTTCAAAATGGAATTAAAAAGTTTTTTTGTTTTATTTAATTAAATAATTATAAAAACAATCGAAATTAATTTTAAATACAAAATTGGTGGATAAATATTTTTGTACGTAAAACGAAATAGATATGTTTTTTGTTGTTGTTATATGAAAGTACGTATAAAATATTTTCAGCGGTTTAGTGTTTTGTAAAATATAAACTAATTCGCATGAATTTTATTTTTAAGATATATTTAATTGTATCTAATATATAAATGTATGAATGTGGTCCCCGTTTATTGGAAATTAATACTTTTAAAAATTAAATTTAATAGTTGCTTATATATTTAAATAATATTTGTTCCTTTTGTTTGGAATGTTTTTCATATGATATGATATAGAGAGTTTATTTGATTGTAAAATCAGTAATTGATACTATTGCAATATTATTATAATATACAGAATGAGTACAATTAATAAGTGTAATTATGAATATTAAAATATAATATTTTTCAAAAGCGAGCTACATTTTTTGAATAGATTAACAAAACAAAATTGTTTTTCTTTATTTACAGTAAAATGATTTCAATATAATATTTAACGATAAAACAAAAAAAAACAAAGAGTACGTTATTTATAATTAGAAATAGTTTAACAAAGCAAAACCAAATTAATTTAATTAGAAATAGTCAATAAAACATAAAAGTTATAAAACAAAAAAAAAAACCAACAAACAATAATAAAAATAATCAAATTTAATAATAAAATAATAATTCTAATAGTTTTATATGTGATAATATCACAGGCATTTCTTTTTACTTCTATTTATTTAAATTTAATAAAGGAAAGTTTGAAAAAAATAATTCATTATTCTATTATTTGTTTTTTTATTATAATTAAATTGTTCAGTTTTACAATTAATTGTTGTTGTAAAGAAATGTCTGCACTAAAAATTTTAGTTATGTATTCCAATTACAATAAAAAGCGGCGTCTTAACTATTTGATTATGTTTCTGTTCAGTTATATTCATATTCGTCCAGAAATGAATTTTTTTTAAAACTACAGGTTGTGCAAGTAAATCATAAATAATTATTGCATTTCTTAAATCTTTCCTTTATTAACGAACAAAAATTGTAGGATTTATAAGTGTGCAGTCATATGTAAGTGTGAGTTTTGTTTAATTATACGTATAACGGTTATGAATAAAAAAAAATATAACAGAATAAAAAAATACTAAATTTCATTTACGGAATTATTGTAAAGAGCCGGTTATAAAAGTCTTGAATTTAATGCTTAGACTTTAATAGTCAAAAAATATAAATTTGTGCATTAACTCAAATTTAATTTTTATATTTGATCATATTGCACCCCTGATACACTCCCATGTATACTTTTACATTAAAGGGACTTGCTCCGTTAGTAAGCCAAATTTATTTTATTACTGTACTCTAAATTAATAAAATAACAATATATTAATCAAAGTAAAATAATTAATTCAATTTTTTATAATTTAACCAAATAGTGCAAATATTGTTAATTATAATCATTGTATTGGGATAGCGTTATTTCCTTGCCTTTGCTTTTGTTTAATTTAAGAAAACATGTGCATTAATTTGCAATATTTAATAATAATGAAAACTTATTTCTTAAATTATGAATATTTATAAAAAGGCTTAACATACAAGGAATAAATATGTATCTACGATTATTAAAACAATTTTGTTTACTTTTTTTGTTAAGGTAATACTTCTACGTAATTTTCGGGAATTAAACCTGATTTTGCACCTAATGTTCCTTCTAGCCAGCCTGGTTCATTTGATGGACGAACTAGAAAAAAACATTTATTATTATTATATTGTATTGTTATGAATTTCATTTTCTCATGTACAAAACAAAATGTAGCGACATAAAACAAAAAATAGTATATTAAGAAACTAGTTTCATAATCGACGATTTTATCGCACGCAATCTGTTTAGAAAACGACCCGCGCAGCGGGGAGTTTTCTAAAGGATAAGTGCGATAAAACTTCTTATGAAACGATTTTTTTAAACTTTTTTTTCTATTTTGCATTTTTTGTCTTGAAATTTTAAAAAATATGTATTTTATTAAAAAATAGTCAATTTGAAATTTTGTTATTATTACTAATTATTTTAATTAATTAAAATATTTAACACTAATTTAGATATTCTTATTAATTTTATTTACATAATTATTCGTTTTAATGTTCACTGACGTTTGTATGACCAATGTAACCAACCTTGAAAGACAAAACTTTGCGTATCGTAATGAAGGCCATTTCGATACGCATTTGGGTATCGAAATGACTTTATTTTGGACGCAAAATAGAAAAAAATGTTATTTGTTGATAAACACAATTACTAGGAATCATGTTATATTACTTCGGTCTGAAAGAGTTAGTTCGGTCTGAAAGAGCTAAGTATTATATTCATGTGCCAGAAGTGAAATTCTTACCCCCACTTTTTTGGCATTTCTCGACGTTTTAGGTCATAACGATTCCAAAAAAGTAAAAAAAAAATGCCGGCCGTTCGTCACAACCGACGAAATCTAGAAAACCGCTAAAGAATTTTAAAAATTTTTGTTTCTAAAAATAGGTATACTCAATGGTAAGAGCCGAAAGGAAGATGTGTTCGAGAACTGCACCGGAAGTGTGTCAAAAATCGTCAGGTGTGTCAAAACAAGGAAATATGCATATTTTTTGCTTAAAAAACGTTCATTTTAAGTGATAATGAGTAGAAACAAAGAATGTGGAGAAATCTTGATGGTCGGGATTGGTATGTGAGATCAAAAACTAGATTATTGCATTAGAAGTTTGTCAAAAAAAAGTTGTCAAGTGTGTCAAAGGAAAGATTTTTATTTATTTTTTTATCCTATTTTTTTTGGAAAAAAATAAAATTAATTATAAGTATGACATGAAATTTTATTATTATTATAGAGAATTATGGCATTATAAGTTTGTCAAAAAAATAATGTCAAGTGTGACAAAAGAATGATTTTCCTTTATTTTTTTAGAAAAAAATAAAATCAGTTATTTGTATGAAATGAAATGTAATGAACATGAAATTATTATTATTGAGAATTTTATTGCATTATAAGTTTGTCAAAAAAATATTGTCAAGTCTGTCAAAATATGATTTTATTTATTTTTTTAGCCAATTTCTTGGAAAAAAAAATTTAGCTGTTTGTATGACAATTGAACATGAAATTGGACATGGAAATTTTTGAATTTGTTATAGTTTTTACAATATTTTTGGAATTTTGAAAAAGGTTTGTATTTTTGATTTTGTAATAATGTTTGCAACGTGTTTAGAATTTTGAAAAAAAAAAAAAAAAAAAAAAAACAGAATTTTTGAATTTTTTACATATGCATATATTTTTAGAATTTTGAAAAATAAAAAAAGAATTTTTGGAATATTTTTAGAATTTTGAAAAATTTTAAATTTTTGATTTTATTATAATTTTTGGAATTTTGAAAAAAGCTTCACTTTTTGATATTGTTATAATTTTTGCAATATTTTTAGAATTTTTGAAAAAAGTTTTAATCTATGATTTTGTAATAATTTTTGGAATATGTTTAGAATTTAGAAAAAAAATTGTATTTTTGATTTTATTTAATTTTTACAATATTGTTGGAATTTTGAAAGAAATATGAATTTGTGATTTTGTAATATTTTTGTATATTTTCTCGAAATGCTAAATGGAGAGGTTTTTGATTAGTTTTTTGCTGATATTTTCACTAAATTATGTTAATTTATGATGTTATAATTTTCCGGCAACGTATTGATGTTTCGTGTTAGTTTAAGTGTAATAAATTTCTAAACAGAGATAAAAAAATACATGTACTTTAACAAATAGTTTTATGTTTGATATACATCGCTGTCCAAAACTAAAAACAATGTCCTCAGAAAAGTATATTGCCGAAAACTATATCAAAATCCTTAACTCAGACCGAAGTCTTGATATTTTAAAGCCTTAAGATTTCAGCCCCTTCACATTTTAAGGATTATATTCATGAGTTAAATGATTCCAAATTCAATAAATAAATTTTGTAGTGCTACCATGCAGAGCGAAGAATTGTGTACAGAACGCAGTATAGTGTTAAACGAATAATTAAGATAAAAGTAAATTTTTAAGAAAGTCTTATTCTCTTAAGTGTTTTACATCCAGAGCTTCCATTCAGCATATTTTTTTAAAAAAGTTTGTGACAGAAATATCGAAAAAATTTGTGAAATCGGCAAGGGGTTTAATATATGGTAACGTTTTTTTGGGCGAGTTACTAATATTTGGTTTGATCACTAAATCACAATTTTGGAAAATAAAACAATGGATTTTCGAAACGTTAAAATTTTTATTCGTTCAAGATTTTATTTCTTATAACACTATTTCTCCTACTCTGTTATAATAATCTCTTACTATTGTTCACAATATCACTTTTAATTCCTCACAATAATCTTTACACTTAAAATAATCTATTTTAACAACTTGTGTTACCGCTAATTTTAACTGGCTTATGCCATTGCTAATTATACTGTACTTATCCTTAAACACAACCTCTTATATACTACATGAAATAACACCGATATCTCTATAAAATTCTAAACACAAACCCTTTTTTTCAACAATAACATAATAATGCGATCTTAAAATGTTGACACCTATGTGTAAGATTCTTCTATTCTTTTTAATTTGTTTACTTACTACTTATTTACGTACTTTAAGGGGTTTTAATTTTTATTTTCTATTCTTATTAAATAAACAAAATTATTTCAGGTTGCGTATTGCTTATTTTTGTAGTCTTCATTCCGGTGTTTTTATATTCTTTTAGTAAAACTATTTGTCTCTAAAGAGTATTTTCTAGAACGATGTTCTATTCTATTGTATTGTATTCTAACGTATTCCTTAATCATAGAATTTTCCCCCAATTATTTCTGTTCGTCCCAAACAGAATCTAAATATCCTCATTTGTAAAGTGCTTATCTTTCTAGATGCACCCAAGATGTTTGTAGTTTTGGAGATAATCCTTTTCTCTGCTGTTGATTGTGTAGCCACATTAGTTGTCCTTTCTCAAATCCTTTGTTGTTCGCGCGAATGTAATACCGAGTCTTCATTCGATCACTGGATATCTGTGCTTTCTGTCTGACAAACATGTGTATATCCCCAAGATCTTTTAACAGTTTATTTACGTAATTTTGGACACATAATGTTGACGATGGAATAAACTTAAACTTCAGATCACCAGGTAGTCTTAAATTATTTCCAAAAATAGTTGTAGCTGGTGTCGTTTTGGTTTTATCATGCACTGCTGATAAGCAATCAAGAATAACGGAATATGACGGTCCCAATCACGTTGATTCTTGTTTACTACTTTTGCAAGATATTTCTCCAGAGTAGCATTAAATCTTTCCACTATGCCATCTGATTGAGGATGTGAAGCAGTTGTTCTAGTTTTATTGATTCCAAGTATCTGATAGATTTCTTGAAATATGGTTGATTCAAAATTTTTTCCTTGATCTGTATGAATTTCCATCGGTACTTCGTAGCGACTTATTCAATTGTTTACTACTGCTGTAGCGATGGTTGTTGCTTCCTGGTTTGGTATTGCGCACACCTCTGGCCACTTGCTGAAATAATCCATTATGACTAGCACATATTTGTTGTTGTTATCGGTAGTCGGAAATGGTCTAGTTACAATCATCGCAATTCTCGCGAATGGTGCTCCCACATTATACTGCCTCATGTTACCACGACTTCTCCGTGCAGGTCCCTTTGCAGTCGCATATTTATCACAAGCTTGACACCATTCCACTACAGATTGACGTGCTCCTGACCAATCAAATCTATGTAGTACTTTAGTAAGGGTTTTGTTAATACCCAGGTGATCGTCACTGGTTCCTTCATGATATTCCTTTAACTGTATCGTCAGGACTTTCTCTTTTTTTGTTCTTTTCAAGCATCCATCTTCAGTACAAAGGCTGTCCCGTGCCCAATATGCCTTCAATATGTGAGTTTTATCGGCAATTTCACCCCGTGCAGGCTTTTCTTCCTTTTCCTTGAACTTGTTTATTGGTGCAAAGTTAGGATCTTTCAATTGCTCCTTCTTTACTACTTCAGGTGCCCAATCTTCACTAGGCAGCACTTGCAGAAGCCCGACATCAATAATGTTTTCTTTACTCTCTGCCCGATTACAGTTGCATTCCACCTGGCATGGCCTTCTTGACAATGCATCAGCATTTCCATGTGCCCTTCCCCACCGATGTTCAATGTCGAAATCATAAGTCGGTAAGTGTTCAATCCATCGTCCTACTAGTCCCTTAAGGGTTCTTAAATTGTAGTAGTCACCTCAATGCTCAATAATCACTTCTCAAATGGAATTTTCGACCGTACAAATATTTATGGTAATGTTTTACACATTCCACTATAGCCAGAAATTCTTTACGGCTTACACAATAATTCCTTTCTGGCTTGGACAGTATTTTCGAGTAATAAGCTATTACTTTCCCTTGCCAATTAATTTCTTGAGATAACCGTCCTCCTATACCACCATTGCTGGCATCAGTAGCTAATATGAATCTAAAATTTGGTATAGAGTAAGCCAGAACTGGTGCAGTGCACAATCTTCTTTGAAGTTCCACAAACGCATCTTCTTGCTTTTCGGTCCATTTAAAAGCTTTATCCTTACTCGTGAGCTCATGCAGACTCTTAACAACATTGGCAAATCCTGGTACAAAACGTCGGTAGTAAGTGCAGAATCCCAGAAAACTGCTAAACTCATGTAATTTCTTGGGTCTTTGCCATTCTTTTACTGCTTCGAACTGATCAGTATCTGTGTGTATTCCATTTGTTGTTACTTTATGCCACAAGTATTTTATTTCCTTTCTGATTACTGTACATTTCTTTGGACTCAATTTTAGTCTTACTGCTTGGATTCGCTCGAAGACTTCTTCTAAATTCTTCAAATGATCATCGAAATCCTTACCCATTACAATGATGTCGTCCAAGTACACAAGGCACGTCCTCCAATGTTATCCTTTCAGCACGTTCCATTAAACGTTCAAATGTTGCGGGAGCATTACACAGCCCGAATGGCATAACGTTAAACTGCCTTAACCCACTACCACGATGTTTTTTCTCGATCCTCTTCCTGGACTTCTACCTGCCCATAACCGCTTTGGAGATCAAATGTTGGGAACAATTTGGTACACCTGATAATGTGTCCATTGTATCATCAATTCGAGGTAATGGGTAGCTATCTTTCTTTGTTAATGCATTCAGTTTTCTGTAGTCAACAACGCAGAATCTCATAGTTCCATCGTTCTGCTCTTCTAAAACCACAGGTGAGCTCCATGGACTATCTGATTGCTCGATAACACCAGTCATTTTCATATCCTTTACCATTCTATCAGCTTTTTCCTGGATGGCTAATGGTATTTTCTTGGTGCTTGACGAATCGGTATCTCTGCTCAATTTTGTTTTACCATATTAGTTCTTCCGTTGTCTGCTGATGTGCGAAAGAAAATGGACGAATAACGTTCGAGCAACTGTTGTGCTTCTTTCTTTTGTTCTTTTGTAAGCTCTGTTGTTCACTTCTGTAGTAGATTTTGTATTTCTTCCTTCTGCGTTTGATTTTCGACTTTCCTATCTGTGTGGTGTTGTTCACATTTCACAACGATAGCTACTTCTTCACATTTGCCGATATTGTTCCTTTCTTGAGGGTTGTTGTTATGTCTGACATATTTTGTGTTCTTATCGGTATTCTTAAGTTTTCATCTGGCACAACTAATGTTTTCCCTATAATGATCTCTTGATCTTGTAGACCATTTTCATTGGCTTCCACAAACTTGGTGACCCAAAATCTCCCTTCAATCTTCCGCAGACGATTGTTTCAGTATTTATTAGGTGGCAGCTTTCCTTGATGTTCCAATATTATTCGCCTCACAGTTGATTCTACAGTCTACACCATTCATCTGAAGAGCCAACTACACATTACCATTCTGGAGTACCCCATTTCCAGCGTATATTACAAATCCATTCGGCCTCATGACGACCATGCCCAGAATTACTTCATTAACGATGTCTGCCACTAGAACTTCATGCTGAAAGTGCGTATTCTCTATTTTTATATCAGCAATCTTCTTTGCCTGCACTTTCTCCTGTGTTTTTTCCATTAATTTCTACATGTTGAAGCCTTTTTTCAAAATTCACAACCATTGATTGTATTATTTGGGTTTCTTCGACAACTTTCTGCTGCAGCACTTTTTCTGTACATTCTCGACCTTTTCATCTACAATTTTCTCTACTTCGACGCGTAGACTTGATGTTATTTGTAGAAGCTTCTCGTCGATGTGTGCCCGTTTTCTGCCATTTGTCGATCGATCTTTGCAGACTGTTGATTAATATTGTCATCTAATTTTTTCATTTCGTTGCTCATAATCTCCATGTTTGCTTTTACCCCTGCTTTCATCTCATTCTTTATTTGGTTCATACTGAGACTAATATTCTGCATCAAAGCCATTAACTGTGCAAAGTCGTTGTATGTTAGTACGACTTACCTTGTTTCTACGGTACCATCTTTATCCTCACAACCATCGTCTCCAGCAACACTATCTGCTTCTTCTTGCCCAAAAAGATGTTTCTCTGGATCTATTATCGGCTGCTTATATTGCTTTTATTAATCTTTTTTTCAACTCATTCTTGGTGCCCGTCGTTAAAAAATTCCTTTTCTCCAATTCTTTTTTATTTTCAGATTTCACTTCTGATACCAGTGGTAATGTTTCTTGGTCGTGTTACTAATATTTGGTTCGATCACTAAATCAGGAAATTAAAACAATGGATTTTCTAAACATTATAATTTTTTTTCGTTCAAGATTTTATTTCTTATAGCAATATTTCTCCTACTAGTATTCCCCATAATTATTCTTGTATTCACAACAATTCTTCTCTTACAATAATTTATTACTATTGTTTACAATATCACTTTTAATTCTTCACTTACAATAATCTTTTGCACTTAAAATAATCTATTTAAACAATTTATGTCACCGCTGATTTTAACTCGCTTATATCACTGCTAAATTTATATAAGCGAATAGAACGAGTGAGTTTCGTCAGTTTAAACAATCAGTGTAAACGTATTGTTACGATTACAGAAAAATCCAGACGATTGATTACAGTCACTTCCAGAAAAATCAAATCACAACAAAACACACCAACAAATTAATGAAATGAAGTGTTGTTGTTGTATTTCGTGGAACTTGGGTAAACAATAAATAAAATTGAATGATTTTATGAATCAAATCAGCATAACGTAGAGTTATCGAATATTCTACTATTTTCTCAAGGTTTCTAAAAAGTGACCTCGAATTATCTAGAAATTAAGCAGAATAGTATATAAGCAATTGCCTCTTGTAGAATAGTAATTAGTTTTATTCTAAACCTGCGATAGTGAAGTTAAAATTATAAAAGTGATTTTTGAATAAAGTTTTAAGTTTTATTGAGTAGAAATATTTTGTGCATTATTTTGAACGTTGTGTTACTGGAAATTTCTACAATAAACCGTTGGAGTTTCTGAAGCTGTTGAAGGAATATGCTTACTAATCAGTGATCGAACTCTAAAAGAGATGGGGAATTACGTTTATCGAATTGTGAGTTAGGCCAATTCGAAGTAAGGTTGGAAAAACGTAACAGCATTTTGAAACTTAAAACGCGGTTTCCTCAAAAACGGTTAAACCAATCGATTGATTTGATTTATCGTCTCTCTTAAAAACAAAGACAATTAATTTAATAAGTTTTATGAAAAAAAAAAAAATGAATACAAAGTTTGTTTTTATAATTTAACTGTTACTCTATATATATTTCATCTTGTTAGGCCATCTTCAGGAGTAATTGATTGATTACTTTAGAAGATGGCATAACAAGCTGCAATTACAAATAGAGTAACAGTTAAGTTATAAATAAGATTGTTTTCTTCATTTTTCATAAAATAAGTTATTTGCGTAAAGTAACAAGAGATACATTCAGAGATGACATTATGTTATTTTCTTTTTACTTCTTGTTTTATCTTATTTCTTCAATCCTATCATGAAATATTGGCCTATGACATATTTTATTATATGATAGGATTTATTGTGTAGTTAAGCTTATTTTGCTGTCTTGATTTCTTATCTTATTTTTACTTATCTTGTCTAACATTCAATTTTCAGAAAAAAACTAAGGTAACATAAGATAAGATAATTATTTTTATAAGGACACGACAGACAGTGTCGTGTCTGACAGGTTTTTAATCTTTGGATAAAATTCGGGTGTCACTGTAGGTGGTTCTTCTTCTGTTTTCTTCGTTGTTCCGTAGTTGCTCCAGTTTTTATAATTGGGCCACATATTGTGTATGGGTCACATATTGTGTATAAGTTAAATCATTTGTCTCTTCTCGGGGTTGTTTATTCAGAACATCAAACTTTAGGGGATGTAACTACTACCGCGTGTAGCGTATAGATAATGCATCTCTGCTTGTAACCACACCTTTTTTTCAGATCTTACTGCTTTTATTGCTCTTGGGTTACATATTGTACTAGCAAGTTTAATGTATTTAGTGATGATATTTTGTCTCTTGCATTGTGAATTAAACCATAAATTTCTTTCTGTTTTTGAGATCTTTTTCAATTTTATTATAATAAGTTTTTATTCTCTTATGTACAATAAATCAAACTTTTTTTTTCCTTTCTTAACGCCTCTGAAGTAAAATGCATCATCGATGACATAGTCTTCGCCAGGCCCTTTCCATTTCATTTCACTTATTCCAAATAGGTTCATGTTGTTCCTGTCCATTCCCCTTTTTAAGTTTACTAGCTTCTCCACCTTTATCATACTTCTCACATTTGATATCTAATTTTATTATTCTTCATCATTTTCTCCTTACGTGATTTCTTTGCACACTTATTTAATCTTTCACACCTTATATTGGAAAATCCGATAGATCTTTATAGGGTGGTTTTCCTTTAGCTTCCCCATTTTGATGCTGCTAGTACACGCAGGTCTCATCTGTATTCGCAAGTTTTTTCTTACTCCCAGGACAAACGAGTGCCCTGTTATCTCTGCAATCAGCCACCCTCTCGTTGGCACTTGCGAGGTTAAATCCTTATTCCATAAGTTTCTCGGACAATATAAAGGGTGACCCAAAATTAACGCAAGATTTGAATTTGTTGTCATTTGTGAAGTAAATTGTTGACCAACAACAACTGTTACCTATTTAAATTAAAATTTCAGAGAAAATTTTCTAATGAAAAATTCAACACGCAAAAGAACGAATTTTTTTCTAATATTTGAATATTTTCGGCAAATACACAAAATTAAAATTCGATTATGGCAAATTAAGATAAAACAAAGTTATGATTAGAGAAAATTAAAATTGATTTTTTTGTCGTATCAATATAAATATCAGAAATAAAATAATTGGAAAATTGAAACTATTCGACTATGGCAAAATACATATTGAATAAAGAGTTTGGAATTGATGAAAATATGTGCAATATGAAAAATTCAAATGTGGATTAGTTAATACTAAGAATGGCTAGCAGGCTGGGTTTAAAAAGTAATGTTTTCTTTTTTTTTTGGTTGCAGATATCAGTTGAAATGGGTTATTTATAGCCTATGTTTTAATCCTTGGTTCATCGTGGTGATTCACCAAGTCATTTTCAATACAAATTTAAATTCCTGAGTAAAAAATGTCGGCAGGCAGGACTAGAGGAGAATCATTTTTTTCATTGATATGTTATCCGCGGCTTCTAGAAGGATTTGGTTAGCGGACAATCCCATGCCTCTGAGTTCAATAGGGTGAGATTGGAATTTTTGTTTTAAGATCAAGTTAAAGAATCTGTCAGACGTGTCAGTGTAATTAACCGTAGACAATAAACGTTTTTATGTTAAATTATGGCGGGGATGACCGGTGATATCTAACAAATAATTTATATAATGAAAAAGGTTGGCTTCTGTTGGGAACTCATCGACATTTACACGAAATAATCATACCGTTATTTTATCTACTATTACAGGCGTTCCTTTGGAACGAAATAGCTGCTCAAAGCAGCTTTTGAGTAGATCACCAATGGAACGCCGAATATTGGAAAAAATTTCTAATATAGCCACACAGTTTTATTATTCTCAAAATGTTTTATTTTGGGCTGATGTTTAGATCTGACTGGTCCATTTTATTATTAAAATACCAAAACAAGTTTATAAACGATCTAAATAAAATCGGAACTGCTTTTCAACTACACAACTTGTTCGAGGTAGAGTAGATCAAAGCAAATTTGAGTAAGTTTGATTTTCAATGGAACGCGCCTATTGTAAAAACCCCGCAGACTACAGTCCACGCTATTGATATTTGAGTAAACTACAAATTGATTTACGCTAGGTATCTAACGCTAGATACTTCCGGGTCTATATGTTTAATACCTCCGGTCCTACATGTAGCTAATAGCTTGAAATAATAATTTGAAAAACTCAAAAAATCACAAAATTTTGTCAAGTTAATGTCATTTTCAGTTGAAGCAACCCTGCATTTATATTTCAAATGATTGTTTTAGTTTTCGGTTTATGTTTTATTAATTGCTAAGTTAAATTATTTTGTTGCAAAATGTCTAAATTTGAAAGTGATTATAAGTTTTGTGATAACAATTCTGGTATTTGTGATCGTTTGGGAGGGACTTCAAAGTCTCAGGAAACCTTCGATGATTCTTCCTGCAGTGATGCTTCATTCAAAGGATGTAATCGTGATTTAAACAGCGAGAATATTGTCTATCAAACCATAGAACAATGTGGTGTCACATTAACTGTCAGTAAGTTTGGTTCAATTGTGAATCCTCAAACTAAAATTAACGAAACGGTTCGTCGATTTTCATGGACCACAATTAATAACTTAACAGTTGCCATCATTACTTATGGGGCTCGTGTTGTGTCTCTAAAAGTTCCAGATTATAAAAATGAAGCAGAAGAAATATCTTTGGCATTTAGCTCAATCGAAGATTATGATCGCTGTCGTTGTTTTTATTTTGGTGCTTTAATTGGTAGAACAGTTGGTGGTTTGAAAAATGCTGATTATTGTTATAGACTTAAAGAGGAAAACTCTAATCAAGAATTTGGTATTGGATTAGATGAAATAAATTGGAATTATCATTTAAACAACACCGAGTTAGTTCTTACACATTTATCGCCCCACAATTCAAATGGATATTCTGGAGATTTATACATCGAATTGAAATATAATGTTAGCAATAATAACACATTTACTATAGAAATGCAGGCTAAAACTTCCATGATAACTCCAGTTAATTTAACTCAGAGATTATATCTGAATTTGGCGGGCTACAATAAAGGTCCGATTGAGCTTGAAAAGCATGTTGTTTTTGTGAACAGTGACTTTTATGGAAAAGATGGTAAGCATATCAATAATGAAGTTGGCGGTACAATTTATGATATTAGAACTCCTGTGGAAATCGACACAATATTGTTCAATAATCTGCAACAAAATCAACAAGATAGTTTCAGTACATATTTTAAAATTAATTTAGATGAAAGTGAGCCAACAACTTTTGTTACTCGAGTAATTCATCCGGGTAGTGGACGAGCTATGGAATTATATACCAATCAACCGATTGTGTACTTCTCAACTTGTGCAAATCTACCTGCAATTAAACAAGATGACGTCGAATCTTTCATAGGCGAAGAGTCTAAATTTGAGTGTGAAGTAGCTGGTATGTTTGAAAATGTGGTAGAATTACGGCCTAATATAGACGAAATAATATCAACCACAAATTCGCAATTAGATACAGAAGATACATTTAAATTTCAGACTGAGGTATATAAAACAAAACCAAGCTCTATAGCACACGTATGTCCTTATTGTCTCATGAAATTGGAACCGGAAAGAGAGAGATACAATAAAGCCCAACTAACTGAAATAAAAGCAATTAATTTACACGAAGATAGAAACGACTACAATGTATTAATTACAATTGAAGAAAACGGAAAAGAAACATCAATGCTGGAACAAGACGAAACTAAATTGTTGCAAGGGTCAACCGACAAGTTAAGACGAGATACAATTCAAATAGAGCCAGAAATTTATAGTTCTCAATCATATAAAAATAATTTATTATACCGATGTCCATCAGCCATTAGAAAAGACGTAACACACTCCATGGCGGATTTAGATACAATAAAATCGAATTCTACTGCCCAATCAAGTGAAAAAGATGTATTATTATATCAATGTATTCCACTTACTAAATTAACCTCTAGCACATCATCAATTAGAGAAGATATATCACAATCCAACTTGAATATAGCATCGAAGTCTAATGGTCAATCAGGTGAAACAAATTCATTAAAACTATCAGCGGAGGTAGATATAAAATCAAACACTAATGACCAATCATGTAAAAGACACGTTTTCCAACGATGTGTTCCATGCGTTAATTTGTACTCTGGTACATTAGGAAGTGGAGAATGTGTATCACAATCCAATGCGGATATAGAATCAAACTCTAATGCCAAAGTAAGCGAAGTGAAAACAAAAACCAACCAATCACTTAGTGGCGCATCCCTCATACTTGGTAAAGCATCGGGCGAATTTAGTGAATTGTTGGATTTTGACACAGCAGTCCATGATTTAGCACCAACAAGCATTATTGGTCCTGATAATTCGCAGTACTCCAAGAACTGTGGATTTTATTTCCAAACACAAAATGTACCATGTAGTTCGATCAGAGCGAATGAAAGACATCATCTTTCTGAAATTATGCTAAAGCCTGGAGAAGTGTATCAACACAGAATTGGATATAAATTTGGCTTATTTGTAAAAATCGAAGATCAAGATGAAGGTGATTCGATTTTAAAAACGGAAAACGTTGGGGATGGAATCGATTGCTTTTTCAAAGAAGATAACTTAAAAGATTTATTCATTTCATCAAATTGTTAGTTGAGTTATTGAAAAGATGTACGAATGATATGAAAATTGAATAATAGATGTTAGGAAATAAAACTTGTTCGTTTCATAATTTATTTAAACAGTAAAATAAACGTTAGGAATTACGATAGACAAATATTAAAATTTTCAATTGATTATGACAAATGACAACAATATATGTATGCATTTTAAATAAAAAAATATTTTCTTACCGTTTGTAATTATTTGATTAGGTTCAAAAGACAGTTCTCCGTCATTTTCAGCTAAACATGCATATAATGTTCGCACTTTGCTATAAAAAATCGAATAACATTAATAAAATATTAAATAAAAATATTTAAAAACTTACACATTTTCACGTCCAGGATGAAATTTCGATTTACCCACTGGTTTTCCCCGTTGTATTTTTTTAGGTGAATAATTTTGACTAGTTTCACTACTATCCCTAACTGGTGCAAAAGAATTAGTATAATTAGATGTTAATACAACTGTTTTAGGAGTTGGTTGGGTAAAACGATTATATGATATTAAATCACGACTAGAAGATGAACATACACTTTCGTTTGAACTACTTGTAGAATTTATTCTATCGTTAATGGACAACGAATCGGCAACAGTTCCACTTCCACCCACATTTCCATCAAGTCCATGTTTATGCATTAAACTAGAATCATTATAATTCATTGGATGATATCCTCTTTGAATTCCATATAAATTTTCATTATGATTACGATTGATTATGACCCCTCGATCATTATTGCTTCTTGTGCTAATAGATGAATAGTTATTTTGTTGCGTTGAACGTAATACTGATGGTGATGATATATACAGTGGTTCGTTACTACTTCCACTTCCTATACTACTGATTGGACCTGTTGTAGATCCTAGTCTCGAGATCGCTGTTAATTCTCTAGGTGATAAATGGACGTCTTGAATTAACGATGGTGTAGATTGATTCATATTTCCTAAAGATTTCTTTGAATCATAAATTTTTTGATTACTTTTTTGTGCTCCGCCGCCATTGTTGGCGACGGTTGTAGAAAGGGATGAAATCCCATTTGGAATGTTTTGTAAACTTGATGATAAAACCGGATCTGTATGTTTTGATTTGGCAACAACTCGCATTACAGGTTGTGTTGATGTGTTACTTGTATTTGAGATTCGTCGATGATAACCACCTAAAGCTGTATTCAAATAACTTCCACCCATAATATTCTCAGTATGTGATTCGTTCGTATAATCTAAATAATCACTTGGTTTTACACCACCTGGGGGTTTGCGAAACAGCAAGTCATAATTTTCTATTAATATCTCGATTACAACATTATTAAATTTTATATCTAATATTGATGCAATGGTATCTTCTAATGGCCGTAATAATGTTGGACCAAATACTACACCTAAATTAAAAACGGACATTTTGTTTTTGTGTGATTTCATAGACACGCTAAAAATTTAAATATGATCAATTAATTATTATTAGATTAAGAGTGTCTTAGTTATACTTACGCTTTTAAATGTCTAACAACAGTTTCCAGCATATCAAAATTATTTTTTGGTAGTCGATATATTAAAGTATGTACATCGCTTATTCTTTGTATTCTTGTTTCTTGTTTAGCGGCTGCCATAAATCCATTATGATATCGATATGTCATTAATGGTTCATTAAGATGTCGTAAAAATTGTTTCAATGCACTTGCAATGGTTTTGCTTTCCATTAAATCACTATACGCTTCGTCATTAAAAAAAAGAAAACGTTCTTTATCATTCTTTTTTCGATCAACTCCTAAGCTTAGTAATTTTGAAATTTTTGTATTAACACCACCCACACGATATAAACCTTCTTCTTCTAATCCTCGAGTTTCTAAAATTTCAATACATTTTCTCACAAAAGCAAATCCAACTTCGTCTAATTGAAAGTCTTCATCGCTTGTTATAATACCGGCAACAGAAAGATATGTAGGTTCTTTACCATCCATTGCATTCAACCAAGCTTTTCGATCTTCTTCGCTCAGCGCTTGAAATGTAAATGTTTGTCCGGGTTTTTGTTCGAGTATTAAATCAAAGCAATATCTTTTTTCAAATTCTGAAGCTCGTCGTGTACAGGATACTAAATTATATTGTTCCATATGATTTTCTAGTCTACCCGATATTTGATTATATTGTACCATTGAGAATACTCGTTCTTGTTTTTTATATGTGCAATAATATTTGACCCAAATTGCTGTGAATGCTTCTGCAAGAATTTATAAATACAAAAAATAAGTAACACAAAGAAACTTATTATAAAAATGTAATCTTACTCTTTTCCATTAAAAATAAATATCCTTGTTTTGTAAAGCCAGTGTCGGTTTTCTTTATTTTAAATTATTATGAAAAAGCATTCCAAAAAAAAAAAAAGAAAAACAACTCAAATCAATTAACACGTTTATAAGCAAATAAAATAATAATTACATAATTTTTAATTATTTAGTTTAAGCTCCGTAGTTAAAGGTTTATTTCATTCATTTTACGAATTATAGCTTAACGCCAATAATTACAAAACTTATTAGTTTCAAAATTTATAAAAAATTGTGAATGTTTAAATAAAGCATCTATCCACAATGTTTCATAATTTTTAGTTTATAGCAAAAAAATTAAGTTTAACAAAACAAACCCTACCATTTTGCTATCCATGTATTTAGCTTTTAATTCTTCTGCTTTCGCTCGTGTTTCATCAAAATTTTCTCGGGTCTAAAAATGAATAAATGCAAAATATAAATTTCGTACCAATTTATTACGGAAATTCAGAAAGGATAATGAAAATCGAGTGGATCAAAACAGTTCTGTTGCTTCTGTCGCACTCGCATAATACGTTTACCTTCTTATATGATGAATTTGGATCAATTAATTTAATTTACATTTCTTAACAAATAACAAAATATTAAGTTAGACGTAACACAATTACAAA
Organism: Diogma glabrata; assembly: GCA_963693315.1. Lineage (NCBI taxonomy): Eukaryota > Metazoa > Arthropoda > Insecta > Diptera > Cylindrotomidae > Diogma > Diogma glabrata. Next base: position 72,660,859 of record OY856188.1, on the reverse strand, counting down.
ACTAACACTCAAACAGAAAAATAAACATATTATTGTTAAAAATCTTACCTTTTGTACTTTAAATTGTAAATCTTTCATGTAATCTTTTGCATCTTCATTTATTTCATGACCATAATGATAAAACACAAGCCAACCTGACATAAAACCTTAAATTATAAATTAATATATATATTTTGGATATGGAAATAAAATTTCACTATACTTACGTAAAAGTGTTTCGACAAATTCAAATTTAATCCGTTCTTGAACTTCTTGTATTCGTAATACATAACCTAAAGATTCCTGAAGATATTCACGTTCTAACATTCCTAAAGATGCATCGGCCTACGAAAATATGATTAATGAAATAATTTATTTTTAGTTACCTAGCACTAATCATGACAATAATATGGAGAATAAAATCTGTACAAATAGTTAAATGAATGTAAATGAATGAATGAATGTAGTCTTTTCACACGAACGAAATTCGACAAAAATAATTAGCTTATTATCATGTAACTGATATATCACTTCTAAAAACAAATATCTTTAGCGAAATTATATTAAAAAGACATTAATTAATTAAATTGTAATGATTCATTATATCCTTGAATATAAAATTTCAAAACCGAAAAGGATGTCATTCGGAAAATTGCTCTATATTTAGCAGTATTTATCATCATCAATTTTAAAACAATTTCACCAACTAATTGTTGAATATCATAACTTACCAACAATTATTTGAGCAATCATTGCAATTGTTTATCAATAACAAAAATATCCTTGTTTTATTTGTTCTTTAAATTTAATGTTTTTTAACTATAACTTTAACGTCATTAATAAAAGCCACCAAACGAAGGGACGATAGTTTTCAATGATTTTTTAATTTTTCATTCTACGCAAGACTAAAGCGTGAACGAGATGAAACGCAAAAAAAAAAAAGGAAAATTGGAAAAACAAACGAGGAATAGAATAGAATTGGGAAAAAATGAAAACAACTATTTCGACAATAATAAGGAAAATAGAAAAAGAAAGACAAATATAAACCACCGTTTAAGGTGAAACGCACAATCAATGTTTTATCTATCAATCTTTTACACCTACATAATATGATTTTAAAATATGTGCTTGCAATCGATATAATAAATCCACTTCTTCCAACTTTGGAGGTTGTGAATGAAATATATATATTCTTGCTATTGTAGTTTGAGTTGTAATTGTTGCATGTAGAATATTCAAACGCGCAGAGTATTCAATCTTTAAGACAGAATTGTCTACATTTTAATGGCCTCAATCGCGAATTTTCTAGATTCAGAATACTAACCTTAAGAAGTGTATATGGGTTTTTAGTTAAATTTAAAAATCTATCTTTTTCTGCATAAGTGAGATATTTTTAAATGAAAAACTGATACAACCCTGATAGACTCACGATTCTATATACAATCTATCTTCAAATAAAACTAATGATGGAAAACAAAAATTAGACTGATAATATTTAGTCCGGTGAGTCAGTAATATTGCAATTTTAGAAATCTATTGCATTACTTCATTTTCAATAATTAATTGTAAATATGAAATTTTACAAATATTTAACTTAGTGGAATGTAGTGAATACATTTAAAATAATCATAAATTGATAGTTATGATTGTTATAACATATTTTGTAATACAAAAGAAATAATATAAAAATATATTTGTTTTGTTGTTAAATTAATAAATTCATTGTGGCTATACGTAATTATTTTGATTCTACAAAACGTTATTATAAAAAAATATTGGTGCGTCGAGCTGGCTTCAATTCATGAAAATGACAATCATCCTTTTTTGTAGAGAAAATTACTAGAACCAAGAACAAACTCGCTATCTTGACTTATGGCATAACAGCAGTTATAAATGCGAATGTTGCAACATGTAGCAATAAAAACCCACCTTAGAGTTTTCGAATCGAATAAGCATTATCTACTCCAAATTAGTTCAAAACATTGTTAAGGGTAGTTTCTACTTATGTAAATAGCCAGAAAGTTCAAAACATTTCGACTCTCTATGACGGTAAGCCTTTGTCACAATAATAGCATTAGTAAAACTTTGTTGAAATAAATCTTGTGTGATGGCTTTTCGAGGGAAAAATCACTACATCCAGTTGCATTAGCGCAAATTGACCAGAACATTGTCGACAAGTGTCCCGTGTGAGGACACGCCGCATGATGCAAACCACCTATGCAATTGTCCAGAAAAACCAACCGACCTGACGAAGAAAGATTTGTGGTACCGCCCAAGGGCAGTTGCAGAGTTCATGAATCTGGAGATGGAGCCGGAAGAGTAGCACCGCAACGTCGCTACAACAACATTAGCACAATGGGTAGATTTCAAGGGTGGCTTACCAACACTAGAAGGAAACATACCTAGATGGATCAACTTTGACACAAAACTATCCCCCAGTTTCCATCTATTTTGTGTCACATATGAACAGGCATGCCCAACAGTTATCTACGGCAGAGTTAGTTTGTCCACAAACTCAAATAAAAAAATTGAAGCTTGAGCATCACACATTGAGAATAAAAACACATCCCCATTTAACAAATAATATTAAAACCAATTAAAAAACAAGATTGCATTTTCCTCGCGTTCTAATCCATAGTCGTCAGTATCTAGATTTTCGGATGATATGTTCCCGAATGTTGTTCAAGTTTTGTTTTGCCTGTGTTAATGCATAACTCAAGTTTATGCATAATGCATAACCCATGTTTATGCTAAACATTTCTTTTAAACTGCGTAGGTATCCTATATTATTGCTTTTGTTATTGCTTTTTTTTATCCTTAATATTGCTCGGTCCTTCGAGCCGGATATCAATTCATGAAGATGACTTATTTTGTAGAGAAAATTACTAGAAACAAAAACTAAGGAGTACAAACTGACTATCTTGACATAGCAGCAGTTATAAATGCAAACATTGCAACAATTAGTAATAACAAATCCACCCTAATGATTTCGAATCGAAGAAGCATCATTTACTCCAAGTTATTTCATATCATTGTTGAGGGTAGTTTCAACTTATGAAGCCAGAAAGCTCAAAACATTTCGACTCTATATGACGGTAAGCCTTAGTAACAATAATAGAATCAGTAAAAATTTATGATGAAATAAATCTTGGGTGATGGTTTTTTATGAAGAGTTCACTACATCGAGCGCTATGGGCAGATTTCAAAGGTGGATTACGAACACTAGAAGGAGAAATACCTATATGGATCAACTTTGACACAAACCTATTAGCCAGTTGCCATACATATTAACAGCCATTTCCAATAGTTGTCTACGGCAAAATTAGTTTAAAAAGTAAGCTCTACTATAAACCAAAGTAGCGCTGATTAAAAATATTCTATCATCGCCTGGTGTTGTAAGATGCTGTTCACAAACAATAATCCATAATGCATAATCCAAGTCGTTTAGTATTTCTTTTAAACTGTGAGGCTATCCTTAACATTACTTTTTTTAATTGACATTAGTTTTAAAATTTTGGGGATTAAAATTGTAAGGAAATGATATACACGCAGTTATGTGAATTCCAGAGATGAGACACTCTGTTGAAAAAATCATCTTGGAAAGTGACAGATCTTCACCTTGTCCCTTGAATTGTAAAAGGATGAGCTGCTACGACTGCTTTGGTATTGCGCACGAGGTTTGCAAACTCAGGTAAAATTGATTTAATTTCTGCGAAAGCCCGTTGATCCATGATGTGCTTGTAAAAAATTGTCAGATCAGCGACATTTCCTCTATGTTGCAAGAAATCAAGTTCGTTTTTATGATTTGAATTCCCGATCAACTTAATAGCTCTCCGCTATATAGAATCAAGACATTTTAATCTACTTATGTACACTCAGAGATGAGAAACAAACAACTTTGAGTTTGTTTGTGCAAAATGAAATAATGTTTTAGTTTGTTTGTATTCTATTTCCTCCGCATTCTATTTTAGTTTGTTTAAATTTGGATCCTTTTTATTGACTTCTATTCTTAAATTTAGATATTTTGTTGCATTTAGTCTTATATTAAGTGAATTCGGTACGATTATCGTTTTAGATAAGATGGTTGTATAATTGAAGTTTTATGATTTAAACTCAATTTTTAATGTTAAGCACATATTAATAATAATGCACATTTACACATAGTAAAAACATTTATTTAGTTAAGCCTTAATGAATGTTATTCATTAATTTTTCTGAGTTCTAAGACCATTTAGATTCTTTCGGACGAAGAACTGGAAATTGGAATGCAGCAGATTTTTAAGTAGCAGGAAAATAAATTTCGAAATATCGATGCATGATTTGAACAATATTAGTTTATATACCTCACACCATTTTCCACAGCTTTAGATTTATATTGCTCAATTTCTTTGTCAATCGAAAAATTAGGAACATCAAAAGATGATTGGTGCAAGGTATCATACAGGGGATCAATACTGATATTAACGACTGTTTCATCACCGGCATCTTGTTTTGTGGACATATTATTTTTATATATCCATACACCTCATTTTTTTCATCACAAGCAAGCACATTCAAATTCTAGCTTTGAAGATACAATAAATAAAAAAATTTAAAAAACACACTTTTTGAAAAACGAACTAAAAAGCAGAAAATAAATTTTGCATTAACACCAGCGTTATGTCTTTTATAATTATATTTCCTTTGAAATTGTTAGAAGAAAAAATATTTAAATGGTATTTAACACATCTTAGCATAGATGCAAATATTAAATTTTTGACTAATTTAAAATGCTAATTTTCGATTGACAAACAGTCTTCCGTTCCCATTTGTTACATAAAATAAAAGTGGGTGACGCATACGTTAATATAGAAAAGGAACAAATGTATTCTATGTTAATCTCTAACAAGAGAGACTACCAACGTTTATTCTCTTTCGTTTCTGAATGCGCCACCCACTTTTATTTTATGTAACAAATGGGAACGGAAGACTGTTTGACAATCGAAAATTAGCATTTTAAATTAGTCAAAAATTTAATATTTGCATCTATGCTAAGATGTGTTAAATACCATTTAAATATTTTTTCTTCTAACAATTTCAAAGGAAATATAATTATAAAAGACATAACGCTGGTGTTAATGCAAAATTTATTTTCTGCTTTTTAGTTCGTTTTTCAAAAAGTGTGTTTTTTAAATTTTTTTATTTATTTTTTTATTTTAGAGTTTTTAGTTATATAATTTTACCTACAAATAAGTTAACCACATTATTTCACAGAAAATACACCATAAGTAAAACTAGCAATTAAATCATTTACCGAAAATTTAATATTCTTTGAAATTTAAAGTAATTTTAATAAGGTTAATTGCACTATAACAATTGTAAGTATGTTATTTAAAAATCCAGTGTAAAATTTTAGTGCGTTTCTTTGCTCGTTGTATTAATTTTAAGTTGTACATAAATTATTAAATATATATGTTCGCCCAAATGTCAAGTTTTTTTCGGAAAAAAGGTCTAAATTATAGAGCTTTTTCCTTAAAATTCGAATCGTTATATTACTGTATGTAATTGACAGATTACATACAGCAATGATAATTAGAAATCATTAATTGTGTATTAAAATGTATTGAAAAAATAATAATTATGCAACTATAGCAAAAAAAACTTAACGAGAACACAAAACAATCTGGATTTAGAAGAAATAACAATTATTTAAAATTTTCGAAATACAAATCACTCATTATTTACAATTTAAGGCCATTTTTTCATATAAAAATGACAAAAATGTGTAATATGTCCTTTATTATAATGAGATACTCAGTATGAGCAAAATTTCAGCGCGGTAAATGGGCATTCAGATCTTATGGATTTTCATATTTTCATACATAACAACTGATTTTTAAATATCATTGCTGTATGTAATCTGTCAAATACACCAAAATAACGATTTGAGCTTTAAGAAAAAAGGTCTAAGCTTATAGCGAAATGTCATACTTTTATTTTTTTTTGTGTTCATTATTTATAATGTAAGGCTCTTTATTAAGATGAAATGACACAAACATGTATGATGTCTATTATTATAATGATATACACAGTATTACCAAAATTCCTTCGCTCAAAATGAGTCAACCAGAGGATGAGGATTTCAGTGCAATTCTTTAAGGTCTTTCAGAATGAAAAAAAATTTGAATTTTTTTCTTCAGATTTATAAAGTTTTTTGCTTTAAAAGTTTTAGAAATACGTATTGACTGCTTCAACAACCTTGTCTTTTCAATTTGGGATTAATAACATAATGGGAAGTTACTGAAAAATGAATCACAAAATTCCACCCATCAAAGCTCTCAAGAGTCAAGTTAAATAAAAGTGTGTAAAAAGGCAGCTGTCTTGTGGATTGCAGTTAGTTATGACTTCCATTTTTCCTCAAAAAATCTGCCGATACTTATTCGCAAATCATTTACCATATCAATAATCGAAACTATTTTTAAGTGAGTCTTGAGGTGCAAAATGTAGGATAAAACTTGTAAATTGACGGTTCTTTGCTGGTTTCCAGTTCAAGAGTTACGATTTTGAATCGTTCAACAAATGCTAATATATATTGAAGAGTTTCTGAATCAAATCCCACTAGCTCAATACCCCTATATTTTCTCAAAGTTGTCTATGATGAATTTTATCATATCAACTTTTGAGTTCCGTAGTCGATAAACAGTTTTGTAGGTTTAATGACTGCTTGAAGTAACAAACTACATTACGACATGCTTGTCAAATCTTTAATCCAAAATATTACCAATATATTTTCGATCAAATAATCAGCACAGCTAATTCTATTGCACTTTTCAAGCGCTTTCCCTATATTAGATCCTCGGTCGGTGACAAAAACGAATCTTTTAATAATATATATCTAAAACAATCCCAAACAACACTTCGTTAATGTGGACGTTTTGCATCATATTTTAAATATTTTTTGGTTTAATTTTGTGTGAATTTCACTAGTGTCCATTATCTTGTGTGTTTGATTTATAATTTCAACGGACTTTAAAAACCGATCCTGACGAATTTAAACGTTCGCTGCCAATATTTATGGACTCTGTCTCATTCACAAGTAGTGGCATCTCAACATTATTAACCTTTAGGATTCCACATTCAAAATCGAAGACGAATCCCTTCGCCTTCATGAAGTCCATCCCCAAAATGACTTCATCCATAATGTCTGCAACTAGCACCTCTTGTTTATAGCAGTTCTTTCATAATTTTATGCATTCTCCAGTTACTGTTCGGAGTTTCAATCCTTCTGATGGTTCCAAATCGCTTCCAATCAAACCTTTGCGAATGAATGTTCGAGCTGAACCTGTATACAGTGTCATGAAGCAACCTTTATCTTCAAGTTGTCTTTTGATACCCAAGCTTTCACCATTTACCGCAATTCATGAAATTGGAATGTAGGCAACATTCTCCTTACGTCTTGGCTTTACAGTTGCACCTTCAACGGACTTCCGTTGAATAGGAGACGAAGATCTTTCACGCTTCCTGTTCAAGCAGTCCTGTGAGATATGGCCCGATTTCCTACATATCCAGCACAGGAGTTTTCTACTGCTGTTCCTGAACCCTACGTGCTCCGTTTCTTCGGCTCCTCTGTTCTTCACTGAAGACAACAATCTTTCTGCTTCGCCGTTTTTTTTGCACTCCCGTACCATGTGACCCTCTTCATCACATACCCAGCATCTGATGTCGCTTCCACTTCTGTGTGCCAATACTTCTCCTTTGATTGTTCCCTCTAAATTTCTTTTTCTGCATCCAGCAGATGGCATTCACATCCTATGTCACACCATCTCATATTGCATTGCGTATCCGACTGTTTCATGGAAAGTCGCCTTAGGTGTAGTCATTACTTTTATCCTTGTTTCTGGATCTTGGATACCATCTGTAAAAGCCTCGATCTTTATCTTCTCCATAAAATACGGTAGAGTGTTAGAATGTGCCAAATGAACAAGTCGTTCTACAGCCGAGCGAGGAATAGTCCTGAAGAGATTCTCTATTTCGTTGTAAGCGAAGCTTTAGCTCAATCCTGTATAATTCCTATTTATGGTCGCTGCCATATTTTCGTTCCAATGCATGCAGAAGTGATGACTGAATAGCTTTTTCGATCATTTTCCGGCACCGCCTGTAATGCTTCAGCTGCTTCCCTCTTAAGAGCTACTATCAGTGCAGCTACACGATTTTCTGCGTTACAAACGTTTTGATCTGCTGCGGTCTCGAACTGGAACTTGAAGATGCCGAAGGATGTGGTAACGTCATACGATGGTGGCTTTAGTTTAATATTTGATACTTGGTCTACCACCTGGGAAGTCACTTTATTTGTTTCAACATCCTGCAACCGTTTTTCGAAATCATCAACTTTGGAAAGTACCTTTTTGTTTTCTTCAAGCACTTTTTGTTCTAATTCTTGGATTTCGTTTTTTATCTTCTCGACTTTTCCATCGAATGCCGTTGACATTTGTAGAAGTTTCTCGTCCATAATTTGCTTGATTTCATCGCGACTCATAACAATGTTTGTGTTTATTGCTTCTAACTGTTGGTTGATGTTGAGACTAATCTCTTCCTTAGTTGCAGCCATTTGTTGATTGATGTTACAGCTAATCTCTTCTTTAGTAGCAGCCATATTTGTATTTACATTTTACTGTAATCAATTGCTGATTTATTGGCAACCATCTGTTGACTTATGTTCAAGCTCATGTGTTGCATCATAGCCATTAACTGCGTAAAATCACAATTTGCAGGTGGCAATGAAGTTGTTGTTTCCGCAAAACAAAACTTTTCTCCTCATCAGCTACTATTGAATCAGTATTTGTTGTGACTACCCCAAACTGGTAACTCTCCACTTCTACTCCATTGGCTTCCAGAACTTAAGGGCTTCTATAACTCGAAGCCGTAGCGTCAATTCACTTTTGTTTCCACTTGTTGACAATCCACGTTGTTCTAGTTCCTTCTTCGACTCAGGAACCTTCAATTCACTTAAGAAAACCATTACAAACAGCTAACTAATCCGCCGATGTCACCAATGTTACGTTTTTCCAAACTTTCTTCGAATTGGCCTTACTCTCAATTCGATAAACGTAATTCCCAATCTCTTTCGGAGTTCGATCACTGATTAGTAAGCACAAACACCAGGTTTTATTAAGTCTTTAACACCTTGATTGTTCCACAACAACAGGAAACAATACAGCAAACAATATTCCTAACTAGAATATTCTTTCAACAGCTTCAGAAACTCTAACGGTTGATTGTTGACTAATTTAAAAATCACTTTTATAATTTTAACTTTACTGTCGCAGGTTTAAAATAAAACTAATTCTAATTTACAACAGGCAACTGTTTATATACTACTCCGCTTAATTCTAGACAATTCGAGGTCACTTTCTAGAAACCTTGAGAAAATAGTAGAATATTTGATTAATTTACGTTATGCTGATTTGATTCATAAAATCATTCAATTTTATTCATTGTCGACCCAAGTTCTACGAAATACAACAACAACACTATTCATTTCATTAATTTGTTGTAGTAATTTGTTTTGGAAGTGACCGTAATCGTCTAGATTTTTCTGTAATCGTAACAATATGCTTCTTGAAATCCAAGTAGAGCTGGTGAATACTGTTGTTGCACTTACAACATTTTTCCATAACCATTCTTAAAGTAAAACATTCATCTGTGATAGGGACGTAAACGACACTGATAGTCACCGATGATTGATTCGGCGAACGGAATGAGTCGAGCAAGTACAACATTAGTATTTTATATGCAGTGTTCATCCGCGTTGCGAATGCGGCTAACTCTCACGCTTCAGTTGGTCAAGTTTCTTATGTAGCGGAACAATGAGGCGGTTTTCCATTCAGCGGGTAGTTGTTGCAGATGGCAAAAATAAAATTGAATATATGTGAGACGAAAATTGTCTGTACATTTTTAATTAGTTCTTCGAGGATTTTATCGATACATGGTGATTTTTTTAATAAAATGTGTTGTATAGTACAATATCTGTCACAACAAAACATAAAAACATTTTAAGACCAAGGTCCCACAACAACATGCGTTCTAAGGTGTTGATGGACACAAATTTGTTTTTTTTTCGTATTTTTTTTATAGAAGGAATAACTAAATAATAAATCCTATCACATATAAAATATGACATAGGTCATAGACCAATATTTCATTATAGTATAGAAAAAATAAAATAAAAGGTAAACAGCAAATTTGTTTTACAATTTGCAGGAACAAAACCATGATCATGCGACGCACTTCTTTCCTCAAAGATTAAAGCCCATACATAGAGTTATATGAAGGCTCGATTCTTCGAGTAAGCAATAACGTGGAATCATCAAGGAATACTCCATAGCTAGAATTGAAGGTGCTACCGTTGACTGAAGTGAGTTCATCCACCAGCACCCCTAAGATATCATCTTAACTAGTGATATCTCACTGCTATTGCCAGTGTTATGTGATATCTCACGTTAGCTCGTATGTCAATAGCAGGGACTGGAGTATGCGGGGTTGTCACACCCATAGATCCAAAATAAAAAAAAATTACAAATAAAAAAAATTGATCCCTCCATGCGGGAAAATTTGCCATTTTTCAGTTTGTTGGTGGCGGTTGCCACTTCTTTTATTGCTGGGATAAAAATCTCCTCAACTGACGGAACAATTGCTCGAATTTGTTGAACTTAATTCGTCCTGTTCAGTAGATCTTGAAAGTGAGATCACCACACGGACAACTCATTACGCTTATTTTGAGTAAGTTTGTTGTTTCCATTTTCGATGGCTGTGGATCTTGGGTGAAAAACTTTTAGTTGTCACTCTTCTTGTAAGTCGGGGTTGCCAGTCTTCTTGTATGTTTCATAGTATTTCTGCAGGGATGTCATGCTTTTCTATGTTTTGCGTCATTATTTTCCGAAATCTATTCGGTTTTTTAGTATGTTTTAATGCATCGCACGGTTTTCTTTGCTTGCCTATTGAATGTAGATCACAACTTTTAGTTGGAATAAAAAATGACAATCATATGATCGTGGTGCAATGGACATATTAACACTTCTGTATAATCGAATGTCAGTTAACCTTGCAGAGTGTCATGACATGATCGATCGATTGCTTTGTAGATTCTATTGTGACGGAAGAAAGTGCTAGAAATAACTAATCATATATTATAGCCAGCTCAGCTACGCGAATGCCGTTATTATTATTGGTTAGAGGTAAGCTGTTAGGGCCGATATATGTTTTGATTTGAGCATTGAAGTCACCTATCACGATTTTTATATCGTTACGCGGGATGTTATTAATGGCTTCTTCGAGTTCTAGGAAAACCAGGTCTTTAATGTCATCTGCTTTGTCTTCAGTTATAATAAATAGTTGGTCATAACAATAATCAGACAGGGTGTACCACAATAGTCTCTTAAGCCACAAAGTTTTAAAAAAGTCGTTCATCAACTCTTTAGAACGCATGTTGTTGTGGGACTGTGTTTTTTTCAAACCTGAACGTTTATTAATCAGGCTGAATGTATAGTCAACGGTCAACATCGTATCTTGGGATATTAAAAGTTTGTAAGTCGTGTTGAGAATTGAGATTCCATGTTAAACGTATTGATTCGATTAATAAAAAAAAGATCTATGTATTTTGACACTTATTGTAATTCCTATTAGTTATACAACACTTTTTTGAAACAAGAAACAACTGAAGGTGAGTTACCAATCAACAATCTAGCCAATCAACAAAACCACTTAGGTTCAAAACATTAAATTTTTAAAATGTTGTAGAAGCAGAAACTTCACAAGGTTTGCATAAAATTAGAATTTGCTACACTACCCAAACTCAATGCGTACCCACAAGTTAAATAAAAACTAAGAAACAGGAATAACATGTGGAAAAGATAAACACACAATTATTGCTCCTGTTGGTTGTCTCTTAACTTGCCTTAACTTTAGCAATTCTAGCTAATTAGAGTTTAACCTGAAAATTTAATTTAAACGATTATTATTATACAGATATCAGCCATATGGGTATCAACCATATTGTCTTAGTTTTGGTTATTTCAAATGACCATATAATAAAAGTGTGTTAGTTAAATGTAAGTTTGTGATCGATCAAATTTAAAAAAAAACCTACAGTGTGATTATATCAAGTTTTTCTGCAATATTTGTTTATCTTTAGCATTGAATTATTTGATTAAATATCTCGAAATATTTCAAGATAGCATGTTAACATTGTCTTTTGCAATAAATTCCGAAATTTTAATCAGTCAGGTGGTGAAAATTTACAAACATGATAACATATCCAAGCATTAACAACTTTGTTTAAGGTTTAAAATGCGTCGAAATAGTTTGCCAAAAAAATAGGGATCTGTCTGCGATAAAAATTTTTCTTCGTATTCGTTTTTGCATATACATACTCTATACCCGGATAGAGGTTAATAGCACAAAGGAAACGAATGACGATATATGTAGATTGAAGTAAAAGAATAATAAATGTCTAATCCATTGACCATTCAAAAACAACGTAAAAAACGCTACAATTATCTTTTTAGTGTGCAACCGATTCAAATTTACTGAATCAGAATTATTCTACAAATTATTATCATCATTATCATCTTATTATACAAATTATTATCACCAAGCAAAGATAACATATCATGTTTACCTCTTTAAAAAAAAATAAATAATTTGACTGTTAGAATAATGAATTACCTCTTGTATTGTATTATCAGGTTTTTTCGATGACATATTAAGAAATCGTTCTTGCGCCTGACAAAATTTTGCAGTTTTTTTATCGAATTTCTTTTTATTTTCTCTAACACCATTTATATGTTCTTTACGAAAATTTTCTAATGGTACGACTATTTGATCATGTGTTCTAGCTAACATATTATCACGCTCATCTTCTATCGCTCCAATTAATTTACCAAATTGTTTTAAACTATTTACAATTACATGTTCATCATCAGTTTGTGTTGAACCAATACATTCAAAATTAAAATCTTCTAAACTTTTAGATAATGTTCGTTGAGCTTTTGATAAATCTGAAATAAATATAAAAATAGTAAGGATTTATATATTTTAATAAACATGATTGGAAGTTTTATTTATATAATTTGATTTGATTGAACAGAAAATTCTATAAACACGATAGAATTTGAGTAGATATATAGATTATAATTCAGGAATACAAGCGACTCCAGGCTCGTCAATATTATTTCAGCTGAAACAAGAACAATCACCCATTTTAAGAATTGGGCGATACACTACAGCCATCGTGACACATCAGCAACTGTCTAACTAGGCGCTATAGCCTAGACATAGCTAATGTGATATATAGGGCTAAACAATGAGACCTACAAGGAACAAGAGCACTATGCATGAAAACCATAGCTGAAATGATAACAGGCTATTGGACAAACATAGTTTTTGAGGACCTCCAGCCACTGATGGCTCCGTTAGACAGAATTTTATCAAGAACGACACTTCCTACTTAGTTCGGGAAGAATACTGACAGCATCATCGGTGTCTACTCTATTTGCAACTTCAGACCACACGGTACCAGTCATTTGTTCATTTGCCCGAGCAATTTTACAATCTTAGTAAGATCGTTATGAATAGGACATTCAATAAAGAAATACCTTTATATAGTCTTCTCTTCTTTTACAAAACCGATACCGAATTATCAATACCAATATAATTCGCACTATGCATGAAAACCATAGCTGAAATGATAACAGGCTATTGGACAAACATAGTTTTTGAGGACCTCCAGCCACTGATGGCTCCGTTAGACAGAATTTTATCAAGAACGACACTTCCTACTTAGTTCGGGAAGAATACTGACAGCATCATCGGTGTCTACTCTATTTGCAACTTCAGACCACACGGTACCAGTCATTTGTTCATTTGCCCGAGCAATTTTACAATCTTAGTAAGATCATTATGAATAGGACATTCAATAAAGAAATACCTTTATATAGTCTTCTCTTCTTTTACAAAACCGATACCGAATTATCAATACTAATATAATTCGATAGTCTTCTGGTTTTTATGAATTATTTACTGATTACTCTTTCTACGTTCAACGAAGTACCGACTATCAATTTCATGTGTATATTTAGGTTATTGTGTATATTCGAGTATGCATACATCCGGTATACCGGACTTGTTTTATTTTAATACCGCAAAACCGGTAATGTGAAATACAAGTGGGACAACAATATTTCTTTGTTTTCCTTGACATGTTCGGATAGTCAAACAGTTATTAATGCACTGATAAACCCGTAAACTACTTCTAAACTCTTCAATGAGTGTAGGAAAAATCTAGCGCAGCTCAACTACATCACACTGCGGTGGGTCCCAGGTCATAGTGGCATTTCGGGCAACGTAAGGGCGGGGGGCGGTTATGAACTTTTCTGGGTCAGAACCCATCTTAGGGTTATCCAAAAAGTTTGCGTTGTGATTATTAAAGGATGATGCGGACCTTAAGATCAATGCTTTGTGGAATGAGTCATCAACAGGCAGACAAAGTAAGATGTTTTTTAGCATTTCAGATAAATATGCTCCCGTAGCGCGCCAACTTCGTGGCCTGTATAGCCTTTTTGACTATCTCCCACAGACCTGGAGAAACACAAGGGGTCTGTATCGCAAAACCAGGAAAAATTAACTTTTGCGAAGAGAAAAACCTAAGACCAATCAGTGTTTCCTCATAGTTTTATAACAAGTACTTATAGAGGTTGATTGACTGGCATATTAGAAATCTCTGTCTGAAGAAAAACCTAGTAAGTAATACTAAATAGGCAACACTCTTATAAAGCGGGAAAGTGTACGGACACTATCCTTTCAGAGGTGGTCTCTGACATTGAAGAAACTATCTACAAAAAGGTAATTACTCTTCCAAAGAGTCACTTCCTAAAGGAAGGGAAAGGTACGAAGTGAATAAAACACTATTGAGTTGGATTCAACGGGTGTTGAAAGTACAATGTTGGAACAACTGGAACAGTACAACTGGAATTTATTTGCTTCAACAATCCGGATGACATTATTCTAGTTGTAGTGATTATAATCTACCTTCTATGTTCGATTTAAATGGAGATAACTTACACATTACCAGCGAAAAATATACTGCATTTGTGGAAACATTTAACATCTGTGATTTTCAACAACATTCAAGAATTTTGGATGCTAATTCTAAAATACTGAGCCTAGTTCTTAGCAATCACATTGTTAATGTTGCGAGAAAACTGGACTGCTTAGTCGGTGAAGATACGCATCATCTGGGTCTTGAAGTATGTATCCTAATTGAAAAACCAGATATTTTTACTAATAACAACATCTCTTCACCATCAAGGTATAATTTTAAAAATTTTAATTTTGATGTAGCTTATGAAAAACTTAATAATCTTGAATTAAATTATATTATCTGTGGCGTCAACATGATCGATTACTCTTCCGACTTAGCGCTTACAAACGATCAATTGCTTAGCTCAATTAATGTAAACATCTTATTCAAAAATCTATATGATTCTATTTTCTTGATATTGAATGAGTGTGTTCCGAAAATTGAATTCACTTCGGACGTTAAATATCCTTATTGGTTTACGAAACCCCTACGATTCAAATTTGCAAAAGAAAAATGAAAATTCATAAAAGATACAAAAAATATAATAATTTCTCCGACTATTTGCGGTTTAGTTATCTAAGATTAGAACCTAAAAACTTCATTGACAAAGATTATGCGAACCGTCAGGAATGTCGGAGCTGGCATTTGTTCAAGTATGCCGCCATTTTGGAAACACGTTAATCTTAAGCGTAAATCCAAATCCCAACTTCCATTAAACATGTTTTTCGATAATATAGAAAAATGAAACAAAGAAGAAATAGCTGACGCATTCGCAGACTTTTTTCAAAACAATTTTTCTGATGATAAACCTAGTCTGGTTGCTGAAAAAACAAATAGTCTTGTTAACATATTTCAATTATCTATCACACCAGTAGAAGTGTACCTTGCCGTAAGTCAATTAAAACTGGATACAAATCCTGGTCATGATAATATTCCAGTTTTGTTTTTGAAAAACTGTGCTACATATTTAGCTCTCCCTTTATGCCTAATTTTTAACGCGTCTCTATCTCAGGGTATTTACTATTTTCCCTTCACTTAGGAAATCGTCGTTTGTAACTCTTATTCACAAGAAAGGTTCCATAAATGACATTAAAAACTATCGACCCATTTCGATTATCTCCCCAATTCGTAAAATTTTTGAGAAAACCGTTTGCGAAAAGCTATCCATAACAATTTTAAAATTCATAATTGATCAGCTTTATTAAAGGGAAATCTATTGAAACCAATATGTTCTTATTTGCCGAATACATAAGAAATTCTTTGGATGCTAACGAACAAGTTAGTAGATGTTATTTTTACGGATATTTCGAAAGCCTTTGATCGAGTTTGCCATAATACATTAAGAGATAAATTAAGAAATTTGGGTATTCATGGTAATTTATTACGATGGCTAGATAATTATGCTAGAAACGGAAATTAAAATCAAAGGGTATGTTTTCAAAACAAATTAAGGTTTCTCGGGTGTTTCAAAAGGGTTCCTATTTAGGACCGTTACTTTTTTTTAAATGATGTCAACATTGGCTTCCGGTAGTCGTTTTTTGCTATCGTCGCTTTAATAATGAAATAACATATGCTATGTATGTATGTTTTTACATTTTCGAATTATTTTATGACTGTGGGTAAAAATTAATACATTGTTAATTAACGTCCATGCAAATGCATGGGCACATCCATCTTTAAACTCAAATATCTCGAAACTACACTTTTGCGTATACGTTATTTAGTTATTAAAAAAACGTTATACGCTGATGATTTGAAGATCTTTAATTAAATCATTAAAGTCACTCGATGATGTCGTTCTTTTGCAAGATGATCTTGATCGGTTTGCAGAATATTGTAGAATAAACTG
This sequence comes from Diogma glabrata, assembly GCA_963693315.1. Lineage (NCBI taxonomy): Eukaryota > Metazoa > Arthropoda > Insecta > Diptera > Cylindrotomidae > Diogma > Diogma glabrata. Next base: position 72,643,916 of record OY856188.1, on the reverse strand, counting down.
TCTCAAAATAAACGTTGGCAAATGTTTTAAATTTTCATTTACAGGTCGCAAAAGATCCGTTATTCTTAACAACTATGTTTTACATAATGATATAATTATAACAACAAAAGTGGGCTCGGGCAAGGATCTATGTGTCACTTTTACTAGACATGAATTTTTTAATTCATATTGACTCTACTACAAATAAAATGTTTTAAAATCTTGGCTTTGTTCTTAGCACTTGTAAAAATTTTTCATCACTTCGGCCAATGTTAATTCTTTATGCTACTTATTTGGTTTCCATTTCAAACACATAAATTAGAGAGAATTCAGCAGCGTCAAGCGTAAGTTCGTTAAGTGTTTATTTTATCGTGGGTTCTTTAAAAGAATAGCGGAAACATACACTCCCGTTCACCAGCTTAAGGCCAAGTAATTTTTTACTTATGTTCCCGTTTTGTTTGTCAAATCAGATTTTCTTTTTATAATCAATTTAACATTAAGTTATAATCAATCGGGTAACAATATTTTTTTAAAATCAAATACCGTTAGGTCATGATTTTATTTTTTGTAAAACACATTGTTTTTGCATAGTTCATTAGCTTAAGGCCAATCTGAAAAATTAGAAAAGAAAGAATATTGCAAATTTTTTCTCCATTTTATTGGATTTTTAAATAGTGGGTGTGGCACCATCCTTATTAATAACTTCTAAAATTCGAATACAGAGTGAATTAATTATACAGCCATTTAAAAAAACACTTATTTCGTTCCACGCTGCTTTTATGGCCTCTATTAAAGCATCCACGGTCTCAAACTGACGCCTCCTTCGTACACTTTTCGTGACAACCATCCCCAAACATTTTCAATTATATTGAGGTCAGGAGAGTACGGTGGCCAATTCAAAATATCAATATTTTGTTGAGATAGCCAGTTTTTGACAATCCTGGCGTTGTGAATTGGCGCATTATATTGTTGAAAGGGCCATTTAAGAGGTCCGAAGATCTCTTTAATTTGGGGAAAAGTTTTTTGGAGCAAGTTTTTATACCCTCTCCGTTAAAAGTCACCTTTTTCAAACTGAAGATCAATTGTTCCATAGTAGGTTATAGCTCCCCAGACCATTACACCACTTGCTCGGCTATGAAGATGCCACAAAATTACTTCTTCCTTCCTCAAATCATGGTAATAAAACTTGTAACCATCGGGGCCATCAATATTAAATTGTTTTCATCTGAGAACACTATCTTTTTCCACTCATTTTTCCATTGCATTACTTCACGAGCAAAGTTTTTTCTTTTTTCTTTGTGGATTTGTTTTAAAACTGGTTTTTGTTTTAATTTTCGACTAACTATATTTTTACTATTTAGGATAACTCTTCTCACAGTCGAAATGCTAACTTTTACTCCACTCTGTGCCTTAATTTTTGCAAAAGATAAAGCTGAATTTAATGCGTTCCTTAATGTTAGTCGCTTTTCTTTGATAGTTGTGGCAGAATACGTGCATCCTTGATTTCGGGAGCCATAGCCAGCAGGGTCAGAGAGGTAGTTGTTTACTGCAGTCTTACTACGGCCAAGTTTTTGTGCTATTGAACGACTGGTAAGTCCCATTTCTCTAAATGCTTCGATTTACTTCGTTCTTCTCGCGCTAACTCCCTTTGGCCATTTTATTATGAAATGACGGTGCTTGGTTAAAAAAAAATACTATTACCCGGGCCGATTGATTATAACTCAATGTTAAATAGATTATAAAAAACAAAAAATCTGATTTGACAAACAAAACGGGAATATAAGTGAAAAATTACTTGGCCTTAAGCTGGTGAACACTCCCGGTATGACTATAATACATTTGTTGAATATTTGGAACTCGATACTCTGGCAACGGAAGAGGTTCGATCTCAATTTTGTTTTCAATGTTTTTGGATTTAAAAATGGGGGGAAGTGCAGTTAGTGTGGGAAACTCTAAAAACGCTATGTTATACCCTTTCTATTATTGTTTCTATTATGTTATACCCTTTCTATGTTATACCCTTTCTGTTGTCGATACCAGAGCTTTATGTAACAATTAAAATTTTTTGAAAAAAAAAACAAAATAAAAGAAAAAAAAAATTTTTTCCCACACTAACCGCACTTTAGCCTAAAAATGCATGTAGTGAAGTTCCCTTCTGCTTTAGTCTAAGAATTCCAAATCGCAGCCTTAGAACTAATACCACTTTCTCCGTTTCTAATAGTAATACTAATTATAAATTTTTTAGCGCGTCGAATCGTATAATATGATAGTGGAGAAGAATGGTCTAACGGTTCGAAGAATGGTCTAACAATCTATACTTCTAAGGTATATCGCGTTGTGTTTACCACCAGAAGGAAATTAAACAACTTTGCTTTTCCTTCAATTGGTAGTAACCAAGGCATGTTTGATTTAAATCAATTGATTTAAATCAATTGATTTAAATCATTGATTTATATCAGATTTAAATCAAATGATTTTTTTAAAAAAAAAACTTGATTTGAATCAAATTGGTAAAAAGTATAAAATTTTTGCTAAAAAGTATAAAAAAAATTCGTTCAAAAATTAACGAAAAACAAACTTTATTTCGTAAATGGTAACCCTAAAAAACCACAAACTTGTCTATTGCCAATTTAATTTTTTTTATTTTAAACAGTTTTTAACCTAAACCAAATAGCAATAAAGTTTAAAAGTTTGTTTTAAATGAAGGGATGCTTCAATGCAGGTTTATTATTAATAATGTGTATAAATAACAAATCATTTTGCAGCTTTTGCACTTACATCGTCAATGCAATTTCAAGATTTTAAATTAACGGAAGCTGAAAAATCCATGGCTATGGAATATATGGAAGATAACTTCTTTTTAATGGTGGAAATCGATGTTTGCCTTACACCGTTCGCCGTTAGACCAATATAAAATTCAACAACTACTGCTTCATCAACAGCTACTGCTACAGCTACTCTATTCAACAGCTACTGCTTCATCAGCTGGAGTCGAACGAATTTTTTTGACTTTTGGGCTAGTTCATTCAAAATTAAGAAACAGCCTAGGGACAGACAATGCGGCAAAACTAACATTTTTGGCAAAGCAGCTGAATATATAGGGGTAGTGAAAGGGTAGTGAAATCCGAAATTCTACGTCCACGCCGTGCTACCTGGGTAATGCTAACAGAATTAGGTTGGTGTAGTTGAGAGGGGCAGAGTAAATACTGCTTATACTCAATGATTCTGCACCATGGCGAGTCATTGGCGCCACAAAACCAATGCAACTCAAGCGTCTGTTCTCCATGTTAGGGGCGGCTTGGAGCGGGCGTCTGTCTTGGATCAAGCGGCTCGCTATATAAACGTGTAGCAAGCGTCTGTTCTCCATGTTAGGGGCGGTTTGTAGCGGGCGTCTGTCTTGGATCAAGCGGCTCGCTATATAAACATGTAAAAAGGTTGTTTCTGGTGACCTAAAGATGCAGAACGAACCCATTCACGAAAATTTGGGTTGGGCGAAGGGCTAACACCCCATTTCCGTAAAAAACTACTTGTCATGAATTCTGTACACAGGCCTCGGATTATCTCGGATTCACTATTAGAACGACCTCGGAAACTGTACCCGGACTACGATTTAAAAATGGGAACCTGGAACGTGCTAAGCCTTAGAAGACCAGGAGATCTACTGAAACTTACAAACCAAATCAATAGCTATACACTGGATATAGTGGCGTTACAAGAACTAAGATGGCCAGGGAGTGGAATCCACGAAACAGCCAAAGGATACACTCTCTACTATTGCGGTCATGAAAACGGAGGAGAATTTGGAGTTGGCTTTCTCACACATCGTCGCGTGAATCAACATGTTATCGACTTTCGCCCAATTAATATGCGGATATGCACAATGAGAATCCGCACGCAAAAATTTAATGTAACGATCATCAATGTTCATGCACCTACTGAAGACAAAGCAGATGACATTAAAGACCTGTTCTTCCTAGAACTCGAAGAAGTCATCAATAACATCCCGCGGCACGATATAAAAATCGTGGTAGGTGACTTCAATGCGCAAATTGGTAGAAGTGCAGAACTTAAAACACATGTCGGCCCTAACAGCTTGCATCATGCTAGTAACAATAACGGCTTTCGCACAGCTGAACTGGCTATGATGTATGATCTAGTAATATCTAGCACTTTCTTTCCTCATAAGAGAATCCACAAAGCAACGTGGAAATCAAATGATGGAAGAACTGAAAATCAAATCGATCACGTCATGATTTCTAAGAGACACTCTACAAGTGTAACTGACGTTCGATCATACAGAGGTGCTGATATGGACACCGATCATATGCTTGTCATCTTTAAGTATAAGTGCAAATTATCATCTACATTTAATAGGCAAGCAAAAAAGACCGTGCGCTGGAATGTCGAAGCATTTAAACACCTGGAAACACTGAATAGATATCAGGAAATTGTAACGCAAAACATAGAAGAGCATGACATCCCATCTGAGATGCCATTAAACATACAAGAAGAATGGCAAACGCTTCAATCAACCATCATATCCGCAGCACAAACTACAATCGGAAAACGACCACCGAAATCACGTAACGAATGGTTTGATGACGAGTGCCGCGAAAGCATTGAGCACAAACAAAAACTGCGAGAAAAATGGTTAACAAGAAATACCCGAAGCTCCCAAACTGATTATCTATGCGCCAGAAAAGCCTCAGCAAAACTCCTACGGAAAAAGAAACGCGAACACATGAAGAGCTGTATCGAAAACATCAACCAACATGCGGCTAATGGAAATTCGAAAGAGTGTTTTGCCAATGCGCGGAATCTGACCAAAGATTTCCACCCAAGATCTACAGCCATCAAAAATGGAAACAACGAGCTTACAACAAGTGAACGTGATGTGCTGGAAGTATGGCGATCCCACTTTCAAGACCTACTGAATATGACGAACGAAGTTCATCCTATTCGAGCAATTGCTCCGTCAAGTGAGGAGATTTTTGTCCCTTACCCAACAATAGAAGAAGTGGAAGCTGCCATCAAAAAATTAAAAAATGGCAAATCACCAGGTATCGATGGAATCCCTGCAGAACTACTTAAGAATGGAGGAGCAGCTCTGGTCTCACGTATATATGATCTGATTCTTGCAATCTGGGACCAAGAAGAACTACCTGCTGAATGGAAAACAGCTCTCATTGTTCCGCTACATAAAAAAGGTGACCGCCTAAAGTGTGCAAATTATCGTGGAATCGCACTGTTGAACACTGCATATAAAATACTAGCTAATGTCGTACTCGCTCGGCTCATCCCGTTTGCCGAATCTATCATCGGCGACTATCAGTGTGGTTTTCGTCCCAACCGTTCAACCACAGATCAATGTTTTACCTTAAGGATGATTCTGGAAAAATGTTGGGAGTACAACATCAGCATTCACCAGCTCTACGTTGATTTCAAGCAAGCATATGATAGCATCATCCGCGACAACCTCTGGTCTGCACTCATATGCCTTGGTATTCCAGAGAAACTTGTTTCTCTGTGCAAACTCACAACATCGGGATCAAACTGTAGAATAGTAATCGAAGGGTCAGTTTCTGACTCTTTTGATATAACATCAGGTGTTCGACAAGGTGATGCACTCGCACCCGTACTATTTAATTTGGCGCTTGAGTACGCGATAAGAAAAAGCCGCATTGAGACACAAAACTGTATATTTAACAAATCTAGTCAAATTCTTGGCTATGCAGATGATATTGTGCTTCTCGGACGTAGAACAAGCGATATCAAGGATAGTCTCTCTCGGCTTGAAAGAAATGCTAAACGACTTGGATTATGCATTAACACCGGCAAGACTAAACTATTAACAACATCCAGGAATAAACCTCCCGGCAATCTGAATACTGGCGACTATGAAGTGGAACGTGTGGAAAACTTCAAATACCTCGGGTCTGTAATAACATCGTCAAATGACATGCAGGCAGATATTAAAGCTCGTGTCTCAGCCGCATACAGAGTTTTCTACGCATACTCAAAACTTTTGCGATCTAAACATCTTTCGCAGTCGTGCAAACTCACACTTTACAAAGCATTAATTCGACCTGTGCTTACCTTTGGAAGCGAAAGCTGGACACTGACTTCCTCCGATTGTAGAATTTTATCAACATTCGAGAGGAAAGTCATACGAACAATTTATGGTCCATGTAAAGTTGCTGAAAATCAGTATAGAATCCGAATGAATCATGAAATCAGACAGCTTCTTGGAGGCTGCGATGTAATCGGATTCATTAAATCTAACCGGATTAGATGGTTTGGTCATGTAGAAAGGGCACCATTAGATAGAATGATTAAAAAAGCGTCCCAACAACAACCAGCTGGTGTTCGTCGAAGAGGAAGACCTAGACAACGCTGGCGTGATGACATCATCCAAGACCTTCGTGATATAGGATGTCGAAACTGGGGTCAACTGGTCATGGAACGAGACGATTGGAAGCTGATTGCACAGACGGCAAAATCCCTCCATGGGATGTAAACGCCAGAGAGAGAGAGAGCTGAATATATAAAAAGATAGAGTTTTCCTATATTTTCAGTTATATGAATTATTGAATATGAAACATTTGATTTTAAGTAAAATTATTTGATTTGATTTATATTTAAAATAAATTAATGTTTTCCTGGATATTAAATTAAACTGGATTGATAACAAAAAATTGATTTAATTATTTTCGGGAATTTTTTACAATTTAATTTCTACATTTTAAACAAATCAAAAAAATCTGATTTAAATCAAAAAAATCCGATTTAAATCAAAAAAAATCGGATTTTTTGATTTTTTTTCAGGAAAATCACCAAAATTACATGCCCTGGTAGTAACACATTAAAACTTCCGGATAGTATAGTACTGGGTTGCTCATGATGGGTCCAAATACGCAAACGTCACTCGAGTTCTGCGACAGTGCAGCAGGGCTTTGGTAGGCTGAACTTTGGCGGGCTGAATTTGATAAAAGTTTTCTAAATGTTAGTAGATGTTTATTTATTTACATTTTTTTTAAAAGCAGAATAATATTGCACAGTGCCGCATTTTTGCTGTTGGTCCAGGGTTTGTTTCGAAGCTGGAAATTATGAGAAGAGTCTGAAGCATCGAGGCCAGTGACAGCTGCTTCCTTATCCAAAAAATGAAATGACAAAGATTTTACTTTTCGTTGAGATTGTGGTATTGCTCCTGGGCAAAAATTCTTTCGAGTACTTCTGGGGCGTAGACCCGAACATCTTGAGAAGGCGACGTACAAATATGAAGTAGGTGAGACTGGATTTCAGGAAGGATCAGCTTGAGAGGCCAACAGCTTTAGAGGATATCGACTTCAGGACAAACACAAGCTCTAGCGGATAAACAACTTGGAAGGAGAACGAGCCAAGAAATTCAGGAATAGACGCATCGAAGGAATACTTTTAGCAGGTGAACGAGCAATTCAGAGAGTTGAGTTCATTAAAGGTTAAATCAGATGAATCATTTTTAGAATTGAATGCACCTTAACTCCTGAGTCGACTCCAGTTCCCAGGACAGGGCAGATTCGCACTCGGATGCTCCCAGATTGGTTTTCAGTTCTCTAATAGCGCTCCTAAGCTTATTGCGATGAACATAGTACGTTCTCCAACTGGTTACAGATCTAACCTGATAGTACGTCTTGAAGGCAATAGGTAACATAGGTTTTTCAAAAACCTGAACTTTGGGAGGAAGCCAGGGGTTGATAGAAGTTTCTGACGCGTCTTTGAGAGCCATGTCTGACGCGACGACGAAGAGACCCATGTCCCTCATACAAAGATATGATGACATTATTAAGAAACGAAACTTGAGCATCAACACTAGTCACTAGGAGTGAGATCACTAGCAATGAATTCAATTCGACTCAAATTAGTTTGAAGAAGATTCAGATTGATGCTTCCAACATCAAGGGCAAGATATTTGTCGGTGAAAATATACAATGAAAGCTCAACATAGAAGAAAATAAAAGCATTATAGGAAATACCAGGGCACCAGAACTGGCTACTGCACAGTACTAGACGAGTGCTACTTACCCGAAAAAAATCTATTAACGAGGCCGAATCAGAATGAGAAACAAAGTGTGTGGCTAAATCATTATGAATGAGATTCAAACCTAACTTACTACAGACAGACGTCATTACAGTTTAAGTCTTGTCTGATGACAAGACAAAAAAACTTGATTTGAATCAAATTGGTAAAAAGTATAAAATTTTTGCTAAAAAGTATAAAAAAAATTCGTTCAAAAATTAACGAAAAACAAACTTTATTTCGTAAATGGTAACCCTAAAAAACCACAAACTTGTCTATTGCCAATTTAATTTTTTTTATTTTAAACAGTTTTTAACCTAAACCAAATAGCAATAAAGTTTAAAAGTTTGTTTTAAATGAAGGGATGCTTCAATGCAGGTTTATTATTAATAATGTGTATAAATAACAAATCATTTTGCAGCTTTTGCACTTACATCGTCAATGCAATTTCAAGATTTTAAATTAACGGAAGCTGAAAAATCCATGGCTATGGAATATATGGAAGATAACTTCTTTTTAATGGTGGAAATCGATGTTTGCCTTACACCGTTCGCCGTTAGACCAATATAAAATTCAACAACTATTGCTTCATCAACAGCTACTGCTACAGCTACTCTATTCAACAGCTACTGCTTCATCAGCTGGAGTCGAACGAATTTTTTTGACTTTTGGGCTAGTTCATTCAAAATTAAGAAACAGCCTAGGGACAGACAATGCGGCAAAACTAACATTTTTGGCAAAGCAGCTGAATATATAAAAAGATAGAGTTTTCCTATATTTTCAGTTATATGAATTATTGAATATGAAACATTTGATTTTAAGTAAAATTATTTGATTTGATTTATATTTAAAATAAATTAATGTTTTCCTGGATATTAAATTAAACTGGATTGATAACAAAAAATTGATTTAATTATTTTCGGGAATTTTTTACAATTTAATTTCTACATTTTAAACAAATCAAAAAAATCTGATTTAAATCAAAAAAATCCGATTTAAATCAAAAAAATCGGATTTTTTGATTTTTTTCAGGAAAATCACCAAAATTACATGCCCTGGTAGTAACACATTAAAACTTCCGGATAGTATAGTACTGGGTTGCTCATGATGGGTCCAAATACGCAAACGTCACTCGAGTTCTGCGACAGTGCAGCAGGGCTTTGGTAGGCTGAACTTTGGCGGGCTGAATTTGATAAAAGTTTTCTAAATGTTAGTAGATGTTTATTTATTTACATTTTTTTTTAAAAGCAGAATAATATTGCACAGTGCCGCATTTTTGCTGTTGGTCCAGGGTTTGTTTCGAAGCTGGAAATTATGAGAAGAGTCTGAAGCATCGAGGCCAGTGACAGCTGCTTCCTTATCCAAAAAATGAAATGACAAAGATTTTACTTTTCGTTGAGATTGTGGTATTGCTCCTGGGCAAAAATTCTTTCGAGTACTTCTGGGGCGTAGACCCGAACATCTTGAGAAGGCGAAGTACAAATATGAAGTAGGTGAGACTGGATTTCAGGAAGGATCAGCTTGAGAGGCCAACAGCTTTAGAGGATATCGACTTCAGGACAAACACAAGCTCTAGCGGATAAACAACTTGGAAGGAGAACGAGCCAAGAAATTCAGGAATAGACGCATCGAAGGAATACTTTTAGCAGGTGAACGAGCAATTCAGAGAGTTGAGTTCATTAAAGGTTAAATCAGATGAATCATTTTTAGAATTGAATGCACCTTAACTCCTGAGTCGACTCCAGTTCCCAGGACAGGGCAGATTCGCACTCGGATGCTCCCAGATTGGTTTTCAGTTCTCTAATAGCGCTCCTAAGCTTATTGCGATGAACATAGTATGTTCTCCAACTGGTTACAGATCTAACCTGATAGTACGTCTTGAAGGCAATAGGTAACATAGGTTTTTCAAAAACCTGAACTTTGGGAGGAAGCCAGGGGTTGATAGAAGTTTCTGACGCGTCTTTGAGAGCCATGTCTGACGCGACGACGAAGAGACCCATGTCCCTCATACAAAGATATGATGACATTATTAAGAAACGAAACTTGAGCATCAACACTAGTCACTAGGAGTGAGATCACTAGCAATGAATTCAATTCGACTCAAATTAGTTTGAAGAAGATTCAGATTGATGCTTCCAACATCAAGGGCAAGATATTTGTCGGTGAAAATATACAATGAAAGCTCAACATAGAAAAAAATAAAAGCATTATAGGAAATACCAGGACACCAGAACTGGCTACTGCACAGTACTAGACGAGTGCTACTTACCCGAAATAAATCTACTAACGAGGCCGAATCAGAATGAGAAACAAAGTGTGTGGCTAAATCATTATGAATGAGATTCAAACCTAACTTACTACAGACAGATGTCATTACAGTTTAAGTCTTGTCTGATGACAAGTTCGTTTATCAGTTCAATTTTTATAAAATATTAACAAAATGTTTAAAATATTGATCAATTAAGACCTGTTGCTTCCTTCCGAAAACAAGAAGATTTTCAGTCTAATCACAGTTTTTACACACTTTTATTTTTATTTCTTTGTACAAAAAAATGAATGTGTGAAAGTTTTTTAAAATGTCATTCACATTTTTTATATATGGCGCTCATGACGAATATCTATAAAATATAATTTCTTTCATTATTATAATTCATACCTTAACCTACGCGATCGACTATTTAACCGCAATTATTACAAATATAGCATTAAGTGAAAATAGAAGAGGCAATAATTATTTCAATGTGGATAATATGTATTAATAAACAAACCCAAATTAATTATCTATAGCGCTAAAAATAAACTATAACTTTGAGATAATGTGCCACTTCCATTTAAACAACAACAATAAGCATCACATCTATTATCATCATGCGAAACAAAATGCAATATTTGATCTAATATGCCGTGTTCTAATTTTGTTATGCAATTTGAAGTTTATTTCAATGCCTCGCCCTCATGTTGTGCAATTTATGTTTCTAGCAAATTTAGGTAACGAACATTTGAGAAAGCTTATGACAAAAACTCTCGTAGATAAAACAATTTCGCGAACAAACAAATACAATTTTTGCAATAAATTTAAATCAAAATATATTACAAAAGAATTGAAACGTTAATTCTATTAAAGTTATCATGAATGTCAAAATTATCATCTTCTTCGTAAATACATAGCACAAAAAAAATATAAATAATAAAAAAACAAAATTGTTGATTTATTTTCAAATGAAAACTAGTATAGATTCCAATAATAAACAATACGTTTGAGTTTCATGGTCATTATTTCCCAAAAAAATAAACAAACATTATCCTCCGTGAAAATATTAATATTTTTTTTATGTAGTAATATCTATGCAATTTAATTAACTTTTAAGTTCAAATCGAAAGAGAAAGTTTACTTAAAAAAAATTAATTTGTAAATTTACCTTTTGCTACTGCTAGTAAATCCTTGACCTCTTTTATAATTCGTTTGATTTGTTGACTTGATTTTTCCAATTCTTTCTCATGCCTTTGTAAATTGTCACGAAAATCCGGACTGTCTAGTATGCAATCTGCAAATTCCAATGCTTGTAATCCAATAACCATTTTGTTGTATTTTTTTTTTATTTCAGTTTTGCCTCCTTAATTAGTAAAACTACCAAAAACACTTCACTCAATTTTTTTATTAATACACATTCACATAACTTTCAAATAAAAATAACTAAAAACAAAAACACAAATCTGTTTTGAATGATTCATTCATTATCTACCAAAATTTGTGTCTGATAAGGAAAATATGTTTTCTAATTATTTGTAATGGAATATTTAAATTTTAGCTCACTAAATTTTTATTTATGAACATCATTAGAATAATAGTATTTATAAAACTTTATTATTTTAAATGCGTTCACCCACTTTTTCTTTAAATTTACAATTTCAATCACGACATTTAACATTAGCACTGGACAAAATATAAAATGGAGACCTTAAATATGACACGAGATGGGTTACCAACTTAAAGAAATAAAAATACTATGCAATTTTCTAACAATAAACCAATATTACCATAAAAAAAAACATAATAAAAATTCGCTAAACGTTGATATAATTTTAAAATACATATTATTCTTTCTTATAATAACTAAAATAATTTAATAAACAGACACTTTAACTTTCAAAATATATTAAAGAACACAACATAAATTTTTTATGTTATTAATCTTTTTTTTTTATATTATTGTAATTTGAATAAAAACTTTCTACGTTAAATATCCTATTTTGTTGGAATTTTAATGGTTAATGATTTTGTTTTACGTGTAAATGCCTAACAACCTGTTGGATTATTTATTTTTGTTTTATTTTTCAAGTAATTAATCTTCATTTTAAACATTAAAACCTGTTGTTGCGAAACTACCAATTAATAAAAAACAATTACAAAAATAGTAAATTTTATATAACCAATATGTATTTCAATGTCAAATTAAACCGACAAACCCAAATCAAGGTGAATATTTTTTTTAAATCTTTGCGATTATTTAGTTTTTGTATATTGTATAAATTCTACATTGTTTTGTTTAGATTAATTTCTATTATATGTCATCAATACGTTTCAATTTAATTCATACAATATACTCCCACTTTTGGTAATAATCACTTTTATTTTATTATTGTAGTATTAATACTGAAATGATTTTTTAAAATCATTTTGCTTTTACAAATTGTTCAATTATTTACTTTATATAAAGCTTTTTAGTACAGGTGAGTTCTAATGATCTTGTCGAAACTCTTCTTATGAAGCTTTCAATCGGTTTAAACTCACAGTAAGTTTAGACGCTTCAACAAAAATTTGCAGCTTTCTCGCTATAAAGCGAGTTTTCTGTTCCGCTGTTTACCGCAATGGCGCTGCAAAAGGGGGATAAAATCATAAATTCAAAAATTTTATATGGGATTTCATACAAAACACAACTTGAATAATTTTAAAAATTATCTATGAAATTTCTCATTTTACTACAAATAAATAATTTAAATTTATTTATGAACTATTATTGACTATATATTTAGCATAATATATACAATATTTTATTTTACTCTGTCCGTAAAACAAATACGAAAATAGGTTAAATTTTTCATACAACTTTGTATGGGAAATTTTGGCAATTTTAATGTTGCTGTTTTGAGCGATTTAAGAATAATATTTTACATATTACGCTTTTTTATTTATTTTTTTTATTAATTAGTTAGACATGTTTAGCACACTAAATATGAAATATTCATTATTCAAACTCTTTGAATATCCGAAGATACCATGTCAACTATAAAGGAAGGAGATGAGGAAAATGGAAGGAATGAGGATATAGAGATAACTATACTAATTGTTTTAAATGACGATGGACATTTTCTTTAAACGCCTGAGGGGAAAATTCATCGGGAAATACAGTGGCCGGCAATGAGTTCCACAATTTGGCCACTCTATTAAAATAGTCGTTCTGGAAGGACATAGTTCTACAACAAGGTATTTGTACAACAAATGAATGAGATAACTCAGCAGCTCTTGTTTGTCGATTATACTGCGCACATGGTGGAAGGATATTTTGAATTTCCTTAGAGGAGAATTCGCTAAAGTTATATTTATAGTAATTCGGCTACATTTCTTCGGTGTTGGAGCGAAAGCTGGTCCGTTAGTTTGGTATTACCAATCAACCGTATTGCTTTTCTCTGTACAGAGTCTAGACATTTTATTGTTGACTGACAAGCACCTCCCCAAACATGACAGCAGTATTCCATACATGGACGAATAAAGGACTTGAAGATTAGCAAAATTTGATCGGGATTGAAATACTTTTTACATTGACTCAAGAAACCTACTTTTTGTATTGCAGATTTAGCGAGGTTGAACACATGTTTATTCCATTTCAGGTTATTTTGAATATCCACTCCAAGAAGTCGAACTGATTCAACCTCACGAAGTTCCTCATGGTTTATTTTAATAGGGAGATTTTTATGTCGCTCTATTCGTGAAAGATGGCATAGTTGGATAGTTAGTTGGTTTTGGTTGGATTAAATGAAACAAGATTACGATCACCCCGTTCCATTATACGATCCAGCAGCCAAATTCTGTAATTGTGAAGCGGTGAAGTGATAAGTTTTTTAATGAAAAGAAACGAAGAAATTTTTATCACTGCACCGCTTCACAGTTACAGAATTTGGCTGCAGGTCTTTGTTTATGGAATCAATTAGCAGCTCTCTATCAGTGGTAACTGCAGTATGAGATCGAAATTTGGGAGATGCATGTGATGCATGCAATGTGCTGTCATCAGCAAAACTATGGATTGGGTGCACTGTGGAAATAAGTAAATCATTAATGTATAGAAGAAACAAGGTTGGTGAGAGCGCAGAACCTTGGGGAACACCAGCATTGGTGGTGAAAATATTGGATGTGATACTATCTAAATTAACATGAAGTTGGCGACCTGTAAGAGAACTATGAATCCATGAGACAGTAAGATGGTCTATGCCATAAGATTTTAATTTAGCTATGAGATTTTTATGCCACACTTTACCAAATGCTTTAGAAATCAAGTGAAATTCTGAATTTTTCACCGATTTGTTCCAGAGGTGGGATACGTAGGCTAACAGATCACCTGTTGCGGGAAATATTCCGGTTTTATAAGATAAATAGGAAATTTTTGTTAAAATTTGTGCTAGTTTTCTAGCAAAGTTTTTAAGAATGAGGGGTGGAAAACCGCCGTGGCCAGCAGATTTGTTGATATTGATAGAAAGAAGCATTTTCCGTACAATATTACAACGAAAAAAAATTGGTTTCATTTTCGTTACAACTGGGGAAATGAGTGTGGGAGAATGGGGAGGTTCAACATGTTTGAGTTTTATGCGAAAATTCGACCCAAAAGATCCGCCTTCTCTTTTGAGTCGCTCACGGGAATGTCATTCAGAACTAAGGTTGGACTAGAGGATCGAGTAAAATTGCTCGGGACTGATTTAACTGCCTGAAAGAAACTACGTGAGCCAGAAGGGTGCTCGGCGAATTTCGTTGCTTTCTTCTGGATAAACACGTCTTTGTCCAAGTCTATTTTGTATTTACTAATATTTCTGGCTTTCTTATAGGCGCTATGGGTTTCTTAAATGCTTTGCGTTTATTCCTCACTGCCTCATCAACATCCCGGGTGAACCAAAGCACAGTTTTGGGAGTGATTAATCGATTTGGAATAAACCGTCGCATTCCGTCTTTTATGATTTCAGAAATTCTTATTGCTGATGTGCTAGGATTTTGATCAACACAACAGATAGCTTTCTAAGGTGTTTCATTATAAAAGTTTTTCAGTCCCTCCCACTCAGCGCATTTATAATTCCAAACGCGACGAGGATTTACTTTAATTTGTGTCGGTGATGTAAATTGCATTATTGCTGATATTAGTAAATGGTCCGATGTTCCGAGGGGTTGTTCAACTTTTGTCTTCGTATAGTATCTGGTTCGTTTGTCAAAAACAGATCCAGCAAATTATTGTTATGATGTGAATTGTCTGCGATTCTAGTGGGACACTCTATCATTTGCGTCAAACCGTGATAATCTGCGAGTATCAGTTCCGCTTGTCTTCCTATGTCGTCAGTGCGCGATGAATACTTAAGCCATTCTTTATTATGAATATTAAAGTCTCCAAGAATGGCCAAACAAAAACAACAAAACGTACAAAACTAACACGAAACATTGTGGCGAACTACCCTTAAAGTTATAATAAAGTATTGGTGGCGACCAGCCTTAATACATTTTTGAATACATATTGTTAACGCCTAGGAAGAATTCTGACAGTTCCAAAAAAAACAACACATTTTTTCTCATTCTTGTTCGCAATAAAAAGAAGAAGTTTCCTAAATATATTTGGCTTTCTATTTAAAAAAAATGTTATCGATTTTAAACTTAAAACATAATATATTTCAAATTAAATGTAAAATCCTAATAAAGAAACATAAAGTGTTAGTGTAAATGTAATGTGTCATATGTTTAAGATTTATCTAATAAAAGTTTGCCGCTATAACATTGTTTCCCAAATTTTATTAGGGTTCCGTTTTTTATACGGAACACTATTGGTGAGAGTACAACGTGTTTTTCACATTATTTCGATTATCTCGTGAACCATTAATCCGATGAACTTAAAATTTAAGGTGCTTATAAAACTAACCTATCCACACAAGATGGCGGGTTAAAAAATAAATAAAGTTGTGTTCGTTTGTTTTAAGGAGGTACGATGTAAAGCCTTTGAAAACATACATTTTTTTAGCGAGACGAGTAGGGTATCATATGAAAGGGCTTCATTTCAGCATTTTTTAAAAATATATTTTGGAATTTTACATCTCACCATTTTTTGTATAATTTTGAAAAATGACGTTTTCGGGATGTTTTATTGCCCCGATTAACTCCGACCCTACTTCATCGAAAATCTTGAAATATATTTGGAATGATAGAAAATTGAGGAGGTTTTTAATGAAAAATATAGAAAAGTGGCAGACACTCATAACTATATTTATTAAAGGGGTGGGAATGTTAAGGGGTAAAAACATCATTTAAAACCAGGTCATGTGGGGTGTCATTTGAAAGAGCACTTGATTTTAGAAATATTGCCATTTTTTTTAGAATTTTGCAATGCATGGTTTTTGAATTATTATCAATAAAGTGACACAAAAAGTTGGTCCCCCCCCTTGCATTTCGAGCCTAATTAACAGAAAAATTTGAAAAAATTCACAGACAGGAAGTTTGATAAACTCTGAACGAAAAATATAGCGAACCCTCAAATAAATATATTTTCGTGTTTTTAAGGGATTGGGGTGGGGAAGGGTGAAAAAAAACTTTTTTGACCCAAGCGAGTGGGGTGTCATTTGAAAGAGGACCAAATTTCAGACACTTTGCAATTTTTTTTAGAATTTTGTGGTACACAGTTTTTGAGTTATTCTAAAAAATGTGCACATTCCAGACCGTTCCCCCCCCTACGTTTCGACACTGATTGACAGAAAAAATTGAAAAAATTCAGAGAGACAGGAAATTTGCTATATTTTGAACGAAAATTATAGCGAACTCTCAAATAATTATATTTCTGTGTATTTAGGGGATGGGTGTAAAGAGGGTAAAAAAAAACTTTTTTTGACCCAAGCGAGTGGGGTATCATTTGAAAGAGCAGCAAATTTCCAACACGTTGCAATTTTTTTTAGAATTTTGCGGTACACCGTTTTTGAGTTATTCTAAAAAATGTGCACATTCCAGACCGTTCCCCCCCCCTACGTTTTGACACCGATTGACAGAAAAAATTGAAAAAATTCATAGAGACAGGAAATTTGCTATATTTTGAACGAAAATTATAGCGAACTCTCAAATAATTATATTTCTGTGTGTTTAGGGGACGGGTGTAAAGAGGGTAAAAAAAAACTTTTTTTGACCCAAGCGAGTGGGGTGTCATTTGAAAGAACACCAAATTTCCAACACGTTGCAATTTTTTTTAGAATTTTGCGGTACACCGTTTTTGAGTTATTCTAAAAAATGTGCACATTCCAGACCGTTCCCCCCCCTACGTTTCGACACCGATTGACAGAAAAAATTGAAAAAATTCATAGAGACAGGAAATTCGCTATATTTTGAACGAAAATTATAGCGAACTCTCAAATAATTATATTTCTGTGTGTTTAGGGGACGGGTGTAAAGAGGGTAAAAAAAAACTTTTTTTGACCCAAGCGAGTGGGGTGTCATTTGAAAGAACACCAAATTTCCAACACGTTGCAATTTTTTTTAGAATTTTGCGGTACACCGTTTTTGAGTTATTCTAAAAAATGTGCACATTCCAGACCGTTCCCCCCCCCTACGTTTCGACACCGATTGACAGAAAAAATTGAAAAAATTCATAGAGACAGGAAATTTGCTATATTTTGAACGAAAATTATAGCGAACTCTCAAATAATTATATTTCTGTGTATTTAGGGGATGGGTGTAAAGGGGGTAAAAAAAAACTTTTTTTGACCCAAGCGAGTGGGGTATCATTTGAAAGAGCAGCAAATTTCCAACACGTTGCATTTTTTTTTAGAATTTTCTGGTACACAGTTTTTGAGTTATTCTAAAAAACGTGCAAATTCCAGACCGTTCCCCCCCCCTACGTTTCGACACTGATTGACAGAAAAAATTGAAAAAATTCATAGAGACAGGAAATTGGCTATATTTTGAACGAAAATTATAGCGAACTCTCAAATAATTATATTTCTGTTTATTTAGGGGATGGGTGTAAAGAGGGTAAAAAAAAACTTTTTTTGACCCAAGCGAGTGGGGTATCATTTGAAAGAACACCAAATTTCCAACACGTTGCAATCTTTTTTAGAATTTTGCGGTACACCGTTTTTGAGTTATTCTAAAAAAATGTGCAAGTTCCAGACCGTTCCCCCCCCCCTACGTTTCGACACCGATTGACAGAAAAAATTGAAAAAATTCATAGAGACAGAAAATTTGCTATATTTTGAACGAAAATTATAGCGAACTCTCAAATAATTATATTTCTGTGTATTTAGGGGATGGGTGTAAAGGGGGTAAAAAAAAACTTTTTTTGACCCAAGCGAGTGTGGTATCATTTGAAAGAGCAGCAAATTTCCAACACGTTGCATTTTTTTTTAGAATTTTCTGGTACACAGTTTTTGAGTTATTCTAAAAAACGTGCACATTCCAGACCGTTCCCCCCCCCCTACGTTTCGACACTGATTGACAGAAAAAATTGAAAAAATTCGTAGAGACAGGAAATTGGCTATATTTTGAACGAAAATTATAGCGAACTCTCAAATAATTATATTTCTGTTTATTTAGGGGATGGGTGTAAAGAGGGTAAAAAAAACTTTTTTTGACCCAAGCGAGTGGGGTATCATTTGAAAGAATACCAAATTTCCAACACGTTGCAATTTTTTTAGAATTTTGCGGTACACCGTTTTTGAGTTATTCTAAAAAATGTGTACATTCCAGACCGTTCCCCCCCCCCCTACGTTTCGACACCGATTGACAGAAAAAATTGAAAAAATTCATAGAGACAGGAAATTTGCTATATTTTGAACGAAAATTATAGCGAACTCTCAAAAAATTATATTTCTGTGTGTTAAGGGGACGGGTGTAAGGGGGGTAAAAAAAACTTTTTTTGACCCAAACGAGTGGGGTATCATTTGAAAGAGCACCAAATTTCCAAAATATTGAAATTTTTTTTAGAATTTTCCGGTACACCGTTTTTGAGTTATTCTAAAAAATGTGCAAGTTCCTGACCGTTCCCCCCCCTACGTTTCGACACTGATTGACAGAAAAAATTGAAAAAAATTCATGGAGACAGGAAGTTTGCTATATTTTGAACGAAAATTATAGCGAACTCTCAAATAATTATATTTCTGTGTGTTTAGGGGATGGGTGTGGGGAGTGCAAAAAAACTTTTTTTGGAACCAAACGAATGGGGTGTCATTTGAAAGAACACTTAATTTAAGAAACATTGCAACATTTTTTAGAATTCTGCGATGCACAGTTTTTTAGTTATTGATGAAAAAAAAGTTATTTTAAGTGTATGTATACCACCCTATATTTCGACGCTGATTTATAGAACAAATATTCCCAATTTAGACCGTTAAAATACTGGTTAAATCTTTCTTTAGCTAACATAAACAGCTATGGATAAGATTTAACCTCAAGTAACATTTTTGATCAATGTAGATGTGATTGACATTTACTATAGACGTTTACGATTAAACATTTATTCTGTTATGCGTCCATAGTCTGGCGATATAAAGACTTTACAACATAACTTTATGTCATTTATTTTTGATATTGTGTTCTTTTACATTCACGGAACCCTTGGCGAGCGAATTTTATTCGCACTTGTCCGACTTTTTTCACATTTTGATCGAATGGAAAAATAAAACAAAGCTCTGCTCAGTGGCGGATTATGCCTTTAAGGGGCCTGAGGCGGAACAAAATTTTGGGGCCTAAGATTTTACCAAAAATTTTGCAAATGAGTTTGATTAAGACTATTTCTTAAATAATTTTTTATCCGCTTCAGAACAGAGAAAGATCGTTCTCCACCTTCGTTGCATATCGGCAATGTAAGAAATATTTTTAAAATAGTTTCCATATTGGGAAATGAAGATTGCGTGAATTGGGATTGGGATTGGGAAATGAAGATGTTCTCCTCTTTTATATATTTTAAAAAATGATGTACTTCGTCTTTAAAATATTGTACTTCTATATCCCTCGCATATGTATTTGACAATTCTAAAATACACTTGTCAACTTCATCACTGGATATATTTTGATCTAAAAATAATTTAAAATTATTTAAAACAGTTTCATAAATGGACGTTCTGGTAGACATTTCAGTGGCAAGTCTATCACAGATCATATTGTGAGTATTTATAATGAACAATTCTCGTTCTCCTAGCTGTGTATCATTTGCAGATGATTCATCATACATAATTTTGCGTTTTCTTTTTCGTCCTTCTTTGTAGCTAATATTGTCTGTTAATAAGTTTGCTTGCTTTTCTATGCTCTCCAAATCATTCCGAACATCCCTTATAAATTGTGACAAAGAATTAAACAGTTTTACTCCTTGTAATAAGTTCGTTTGAATATTTTGAAATGATTTGCTAGTACTATTGATTCTTTGCAATAATATATCCCATAGAACGGTTAATAAGGCAATTCATATTCATCGAAAGAGCTAGCTAATTTTTTAACCTCAACTTTAGTAATCGGTTTTTCGTCTTCATTTTCGCTAATTTGGATAAGAACGCTTTTAATATTTTTGTAATTAAACCGCAAGGCGGATACTGCATCAGCTCTTGCAGACCATCTTGTCACTTGTGTCACTTAATTTTTTAATATGTTTGGAATTAGGATCGGAAAAATTATCAATAAGCAACTTCCATCTGTGAGTAGATGAAGAAAAGAATACATATATATTTTGGATAAAGTTAAAATAATACACCGCAGTAGAATAGGCATATGCAGCATAATTTCCAATTAAATTAAGCGTATGACTTGTACAAGCAATAAAAATGGCGGTCTCACTTAGAGTTTTAATTCTGGCTTGTAAACCATTATATTTTCCGGCCATATATGTTTGACCGCGACAATTTTTAATATCCAAAGACAAATTGTTTAAAGTTTTCAAAATAAGTTGTGCTAGATATTCTAAATTGTGATTTTCAATTTGTAAAAATCCAAAAATCGTTCTCTCGCATCGCCCACTTTATCAATGTACCTTAATATAAAACTTAGTTGGTCAGTGTGGTTCACGTCTAGCGTAGAATCAACAATAATTGAATAATATAAAGAGTCCTGAATTTCTTGAATTAGGTGTTCTTTTACTTCAGTTCCCATTAAATTTATAAATTCATCGCATGTGGTATGTGATAAATAACTTACATTACCTTTTCCTGGATGGCTGTACCTCTCCAAATGATTTTTAAGAAAATCATCAAATTGGGATAGGTACTCAATGCATGTCATAAAATTTCATTTTCTGTTCGAATCAATATCTTCTCGATGACCACGAAATGCTAAACCCAAAGTAGCTAATAGCTTTACTGTAGCTGCAACTCTTTTTAAAACTTCCCGCCAGTATTTTTGTTGTACTTCAATTTCACGAGCTATTTGAGTATCAATACGTCCAGTTACAAACAATCTTTTTTTCAAATTTTTCAAACAAATTTTTTAGACAATCTTTTTTCCAATCAACGTTGATAAAACGAAATATACAACTAAAGCTAAAACACCTATACTATATCAATCATATCATATGGAAACCCTTTTCAAACGTTAATCCAAATGATGAATTTAGCATGTATTGTATAAAAAATACATGGATTTTAAGCATACAATAAAAAAAAAACTTTTTTTGACCCAAGCGAGTGGGGTGTCATTTGAAAGAACACCAAATTTCCAACACGTTGCAATTTTTTTTTAGAATTTTGCGGTACACCGTTTTTGAGTTATTCTAAAAAATGTGCACATTCCAGACCGTTCCCCCCCCCTACGTTTCGACACCGATTGACAGAAAAAATTGAAAAAATTCATAGAGACAGGAAATTTGCTATATTTTGAACGAAAATTATAGCGAACTCTCAAATAATTATATTTCTGTGTATTTAGGGGATGGGTGTAAAGGGGGTAAAAAAAAACTTTTTTTGACCCAAGCGAGTGGGGTATCATTTGAAAGAGCAGCAAATTTCCAACACGTTGCATTTTTTTTTAGAATTTTCTGGTACACAGTTTTTGAGTTATTCTAAAAAACGTGCAAATTCCAGACCGTTCCCCCCCCCCTACGTTTCGACACTGATTGACAGAAAAAATTGAAAAAATTCATAGAGACAGGAAATTGGCTATATTTTGAACGAAAATTATAGCGAACTCTCAAATAATTATATTTCTGTTTATTTAGGGGATGGGTGTAAAGAGGGTAAAAAAAAACTTTTTTTGACCCAAGCGAGTGGGGTATCATTTGAAAGAACACCAAATTTCCAACACGTTGCAATCTTTTTTAGAATTTTGCGGTACACCGTTTTTGAGTTATTCTAAAAAATGTGCAAGTTCCAGACCGTTCCCCCCCCCCCTACGTTTCGACACCGATTGACAGAAAAAATTGAAAAAATTCATAGAGACAGAAAATTTGCTATATTTTGAACGAAAATTATAGCGAACTCTCAAATAATTATATTTCTGTGTATTTAGGGGATGGGTGTAAAGGGGGTAAAAAAAAACTTTTTTTGACCCAAGCGAGTGTGGTATCATTTGAAAGAGCAGCAAATTTCCAACACGTTGCATTTTTTTTTAGAATTTTCTGGTACACAGTTTTTGAGTTATTCTAAAAAACGTGCACATTCCAGACCGTTCCCCCCCCCCTACGTTTCGACACTGATTGACAGAAAAAATTGAAAAAATTCGTAGAGACAGGAAATTGGCTATATTTTGAACGAAAATTATAGCGAACTCTCAAATAATTATATTTCTGTTTATTTAGGGGATGGGTGTAAAGAGGGTAAAAAAAACTTTTTTTGACCCAAGCGAGTGGGGTATCATTTGAAAGAATACCAAATTTCCAACACGTTGCAATTTTTTTAGAATTTTGCGGTACACCGTTTTTGAGTTATTCTAAAAAATGTGTACATTCCAGACCGTTCCCCCCCCCTACGTTTCGACACCGATTGACAGAAAAAATTGAAAAAATTCATAGAGACAGGAAATTTGCTATATTTTGAACGAAAATTATAGCGAACTCTCAAAAAATTATATTTCTGTGTGTTAAGGGGACGGGTGTAAGGGGGGTAAAAAAAACTTTTTTTGACCCAAACGAGTGGGGTATCATTTGAAAGAGCACCAAATTTCCAAAATATTGAAATTTTTTTTAGAATTTTCCGGTACACCGTTTTTGAGTTATTCTAAAAAATGTGCAAGTTCCTGACCGTTCCCCCCCCCTACGTTTCGACACTGATTGACAGAAAAAATTGAAAAAAATTCATGGAGACAGGAAGTTTGCTATATTTTGAACGAAAATTATAGCGAACTCTCAAATAATTATATTTCTGTGTGTTTAGGGGATGGGTGTGGGGAGTGCAAAAAAACTTTTTTTGGAACCAAACGAATGGGGTGTCATTTGAAAGAACACTTAATTTAAGAAACATTGCAACATTTTTTAGAATTCTGCGATGCACAGTTTTTTAGTTATTGATGAAAAAAAAGTTATTTTAAGTGTATGTATACCACCCTATATTTCGACGCTGATTTATAGAACAAATATTCCCAATTTAGACCGTTAAAATACTGGTTAAATCTTTCTTTAGCTAACATAAACAGCTATGGATAAGATTTAACCTCAAGTAACATTTTTGATCAATGTAGATGTGATTGACATTTACTATAGACGTTTACGATTAAACATTTATTCTGTTATGCGTCCATAGTCTGGCGATATAAAGACTTTACAACATAACTTTATGTCATTTATTTTTGATATTGTGTTCTTTTACATTCACGGAACCCTTGGCGAGCGAATTTTATTCGCACTTGTCCGACTTTTTTCACATTTTGATCGAATGGAAAAATAAAACAAAGCTCTGCTCAGTGGCGGATTATGCCTTTAAGGGGCCTGAGGCGGAACAAAATTTTGGGGCCTAAGATTTTACCAAAAATTTTGCAAATGAGTTTGATTAAGACTATTTCTTAAATAATTTTTTATCCGCTTCAGAACAGAGAAAGATCGTTCTCCACCTTCGTTGCATATCGGCAATGTAAGAAATATTTTTAAAATAGTTTCCATATTGGGAAATGAAGATTGCGTGAATTGGGATTGGGATTGGGAAATGAAGATGTTCTCTTCTTTTATATATTTTAAAAAATGATGTACTTCGTCTTTAAAATATTGTACTTCTATATCCCTCGCATATGTATTTGACAATTCTAAAATACACTTGTCAACTTCATCACTGGATATATTTTGATCTAAAAATAATTTAAAATTATTTAAAACAGTTTCATAAATGGACGTTCTGGTAGACATTTCAGTGGCAAGTCTATCACAGATCATATTGTGAGTATTTATAATGAACAATTCTCGTTCTCCTAGCTGTGTATCATTTGCAGATGATTCATCATACATAATTTTGCGTTTTCTTTTTCGTCCTTCTTTGTAGCTAATATTGTCTGTTAATAAGTTTGCTTGCTTTTCTATGCTCTCCAAATCATTCCGAACATCCCTTATAAATTGTGACAAAGAATTAAACAGTTTTACTCCTTGTAATAAGTTCGTTTGAATATTTTGAAATGATTTGCTAGTACTATTGATTCTTTGCAATAATATATCCCATAGAACGGTTAATAAGGCAATTCATATTCATCGAAAGAGCTAGCTAATTTTTTAACCTCAACTTTAGTAATCGGTTTTTCGTCTTCATTTTCGCTAATTTGGATAAGAACGCTTTTAATATTTTTGTAATTAAACCGCAAGGCGGATACTGCATCAGCTCATGCAGACCATCTTGTCACTTGTGTCACTTAATTTTTTAATATGTTTGGAATTAGGATCGGAAAAATTATCAATAAGCAACTTCCATCTGTGAGTAGATGAAGAAAAGAATACATATATATTTTGGATAAAGTTAAAATAATACACCGCAGTAGAATAGGCATATGCAGCATAATTTCCAATTAAATTAAGCGTATGACTTGTACAAGCAATAAAAATGGCGGTCTCACTTAGAGTTTTAATTCTGGCTTGTAAACCATTATATTTTCCGGCCATATATGTTTGACCGCGACAATTTTTAATATCCAAAGACAAATTGTTTAAAGTTTTCAAAATAAGTTGTGCTAGATATTCTAAATTGTGATTTTCAATTTGTAAAAATCCAAAAATCGTTCTCTCGCATCGCCCACTTTATCAATGTACCTTAATATAAAACTTAGTTGGTCAGTGTGGTTCACGTCTAGCGTAGAATCAACAATAATTGAATAATATAAAGAGTCCTGAATTTCTTGAATTAGGTGTTCTTTTACTTCAGTTCCCATTAAATTTATAAATTCATCGCATGTGGTATGTGATAAATAACTTACATTACCTTTTCCTGGATGGCTGTACCTCTCCAAATGATTTTTAAGAAAATCATCAAATTGGGATAGGTACTCAATGCATGTCATAAAATTTCATTTTCTGTTCGAATCAATATCTTCTCGATGACCACGAAATGCTAAACCCAAAGTAGCTAATAGCTTTACTGTAGCTGCAACTCTTTTTAAAACTTCCCGCCAGTATTTTTGTTGTACTTCAATTTCACGAGCTATTTGAGTATCAATATGTCCAGTTACAAACAATCTTTTTTTCAAATTTTTCAAACAAATTTTTTAGACAATCTTTTTTCCAATCAACGTTGATAAAACGAAATATACAACTAAAGCTAAAACACCTATACTATATCAATCATATCATATGGAAACCCTTTTCAAACGTTAATCCAAATGATGAATTTAGCATGTATTGTATAAAAAATACATGGATTTTAAGCATACAATAAAAGATTTCAATTCTACACGTTAAAAAGTTTTCATTTATTTAGTTATATATGAAATTAATCTAAAATATGTACAATTATATGCTTAAAATTGAGGTTTTCAGTTTAATGCTTTCAATAAATTGTAGGTCTTAAAAGAAATCCAAAATCATTGATGAAAACATAAAACTCAAATATACTTCAAATATCCAAAAAATACTTATCTGGATTTTGTTTTTATCAATAATTTTGCGATTGATATAATAACAGCCCATTGCAAATAAAGTTTTAGTATTAATATTCATTCGTAACAGTGGAACTTTTCAAAACAAAATGTTTTTTTACTATACAAATTGGAAAACGAATTTGTACATTAAAAAATTATAAAACTATCAAATTAGAATTATTAAAATAAATACATACATGAAAAAAAGTAATACAAATTGACAACCTAACACTTTTACATGTGGGATAATATTAAAAAAATCTTTAGGTTTAAAAACTTTGGTTGAATGAACGCAGTCATCTGATATTTGAATACCTATAAAATATCAATACTATTTGTAGCGAGGGGGCCCCTGTGCATGTGGGGCCCGAGGCGGCCGCCTCTTCCGCCTCTATGGTAATCCGCCACTGGCTCTGCTGATATTACAGAAACTATAAATAGTATTCTATGCATGATTGATGTTTTGGTTGATATATGAAGAAATAATTGGAATATTCAACTTTACACTACACTGATCTACACGTCTTTGCTCTGCATTACTCTACTATAAACTATAGCATATAAAAGCTTAACATCAATACGTTGCCGGAAAATTATAACAGATCATAAATTAACATAATTTATTGAAAAGATGATACACTCAGCGAACTACTCAAAAACCTCTCCATTTAGCGTTACGAGAAAATATTACAAAATCCCAAATTCATATTTCCAAAAATATTGTAAAAATTAAATAAAATTCAAACTTTTTTCAAAATTCTAAAAATATTCCAAAAATTATTACAAAATCAAAAATTATAACAAAATCAAAAATTGAAACTTTTTTCAAAATTCTAAAAATTAGAATAAAATCTAATATTTAAAATTTTTCTAAATTCTGATACTATTCCAAAAATTCTTAAAAATTCACTTGTTCCAAAATTCTAAAAATATTGCTAAAATTATTACAAAATCAAAAATTGAAACTTTTTTCAAAATTCTACAAATATATATAAAATTCAAAAATTCTATTTTTTTCAAAATTCTAAAAATATTGCAAAAATTATAACAAAATCAAAAATCAAAACTTTTTCCAAAATTCTAAAAATATTGCAAAAAATATTACAAAATCAAAAATACAATTTTTTTTCAAAATTCCAAAATATATTTCAAAAACTATAACAAATTCAAAAATTTCCATTCCATTTACGTCATAAAAACAACTTAAAAATTGGCTAAAAAAATAAATGAAATCATTTTTTGACACACTTGACATTATTTTTTTGACAAACTTATAATGCCATAATTCTCTATAATAATAATAAAATTTCATGACATACAATACAAATAATTAATTTTATTTTTTTTTCAAAAAAATGGGTAAAAAAATAAATAAACAGCTTTCTTTTGACACACTTGACAACATTTTTTTGACAAACTTATAATGCAGTAATCTAGTTTTTGGTATCACATACCAATCCCGACCATCAAGATTTCTCTGCATTCTTTGTTCCTACTCATTATCACTTAAAATGAACGTTTTTTAAGCAAAAAAATGCATATTTTCTTGTTTTGACACACTTGATGATTTTTTTGACACACTTCCGGTACAGTTATCGAACACATCGTCCTTTTGGCTCTTACCATTGAGTGTACCTATTTTTAGAAACCAAAATTTTTAAAATCTTTTCAGCCGTTGTCTAGATTTCGTCCGTTGTGACGGCCGAACGTACATTTTTGTCGATTTTTAAAAAATCTGAAATTTTGATATATTGTTGGTATTGACGAAAGAAAAAAAGTAATTTCTGCTTTTATTTTTTGAGTACTCTGAATCGGAGTTATGCGCGGTTGAATTTTTGAGGCTTTTTCACGTAGTTTTGGTAATGGTGTCAATGTTTTGTTAATAGATCCCATAAACTTCATGCGATTTACGTATATTTTTGCACAATTGGAGAAAAATTGCTGAATAATCGAAATACGTAAGTTGGAAACTAATAATTTTTCTCTTTTCCGCTAGGCGGCGCGTTAAACCTTGCTTTACTTCAAAGCTCATATCTCAAAAATCAACTTTTTTTTTGCTGTTTTTCACAAATTTTAAAGTAAACACATGCAGCTATGAAATAAAAAATAAAAAGTGAGAGATTCCATATGGATTTTTTATACGTTTTTTTGAAGTTTAGTATATAATTCACATCTGTTTTTACATCAAATTAATTATGCTTTACTAAATGTGGATCTAATATATTGAAAATTTTATATTTTAATATCTGTACTAAATATTGAAACATATTCTGTGCATTACTTAATGAAAGCCGGTTTTTATTGAGAATAAGGATTGGAGATTCCAACGATTGAAGATTGTGATTTACTTTCAACATCTTAACACTAACATAAGCATGAGTTGATTATACTAATAAGTTTTTTTTTCTATAAAAATTATAATTTAATGAAACAATAATAATATTACAAACAATTACATTAAATAATTAATTTAAATATTTTTTTTGGCTCTAAATTAAAATACATATTTCTGATTATCGGAAAAGGGAAACATTTTTGCAATTATTTTATCGCGTTTAGTGTTATCCCGTAAAAAATACTTGAAGTTCACTAATTGTTTTAATGTCCGAAAACCGTGCAAGAAATTGTTCCTGTAGTTCGATATCTTCTGAAAACACATATGAAAATTTCATACGTGGCTAATTTTCTTCGACCAAATTTCTATAATTTCAAATGAAATGAAATCCCTTTGTGTTGATATTTTATCTCCTTTGGGCTATGCTCTCCGGGCTTCTCTTTTAAGTGTGCTTCCGATCCGATGGACCCTTTCCATGTGCAGTTGCAAAGAAATGGCTGCGGGTATTTTAAAATCAACAATATGTTTGCAAAGATTTATAAAATTTTTCTTATTTTTATATTGAGTTTCTGAGCCATCTGTAAAATATAAAAGTATTTTAATACTTAGAACGGACCAATAATAAAGACCAGTATTGCAACAATGGCCGAATACTGGTAACCACGACTGGACCGTTAAAAAACATATAAAATTTTATTATTTTTTAATTTAAATAAATTAAATACAAAATAATTAAAATAAAAGTGAAATGTCTTATGAAAAAAAATTAAAACTCATACCAACATTATCAATAATATCAAAGTCTTTCAGCTGAGAAACTATATCTAAAGTATAGGTAAAATTCTTCAAACTATTTATTTCTAAAATGGATATTAGTGAATTTAACCAAATGACATAAATCGGGAAATTCATGGTTGCAGTATATTGGCCCAATAACAATATCCAATTAATGCTAAGCATTAACAGGCCATTGATAGACCATATAAAGTAAAGTGTACTGGCTATTTTCTATAAACCGTAGATCGGTCAATTTATGGGTCCAGTAATGGCCACATCAAATAGCCAAGTACTGTTAAGGCCAATGCTTGGCCATTCAAAGGTAACTCTATACTGGATCTTTTCTGTAAACGATAGATCGGCCGATGAATGGTTCTAGTGCTGGCCCAATAACAATAGCCATGTACTATAAACCATTAATGGGCCAGTGCTTGGCCGTATTTCAAAGTCTGGCAAACTCTGTTTGGGTTTTTACCGGATAACACTACAGTCGATAAAATAATTGGCAAAGTGTTTTCCTTTTCCGATAATCAGAAATATTTCAATTTAGAGGCAAAAAAAATATAAAAATTAATTTTTTTATGTATTTGCTTGTAATTTTATAATTGTTTCATTAAATTATGATTTTTATAGAAAACAAATTTATTAATATAATCGACTCATGCTTCTAGTGTTAAAGATGTTGAAAGTAAATCACAATCTTCGATCGTTGGAATCCCCAATTCTTTATCTCAATAAAAACCTGTTTTTCAACGAATAATGCAAAGAATATGTTTCAAATTTAGTACATATAATAAAATATAAAATTTTCAATATAGGGCGATTTTTCTGTTCCTATGTTTACCGCAATGGCGCTGCAAAAAGGGGATAAGAGAAAAAATCACAAAAATTTTATATGGAATTCCATACAAAACACAATTTGAATAATTTTAAAAGTTATCTATGAAATTTCTCATTTTACTACAATTAAATAATTTAAATTTGTTTATGAAGTATTATTGACAATATATTAAGCATAATATATAAAATATTTTCTTTTCTTCTGTCCGTAAAACAAATACGAAAATAGGTTAAATTTTTCATACAACTTTGTATGGGAAATTTTGGCAATTTTTATGTTTCTTTTTTGAGCGACTTTAGAATAATATTTTATATATTACGCTTAAAATATAGTCAATAATACTCCATAAGCAAATTATAATTGTTCAATTGTGGAAAAATGAGAAATTTCATAGATAATTTTTAAAATTATTCAAGTTGTGTTTTGTATGAAATCCCATATAAAAGTTTTTGAATTTTTTCTCTTATCCCTCTTTTGCAGCGCCATTGCGGTAAACACCAGAACAGAAAAATCGCCCTATAGATTCACTTTTAGTAAAGAATAATTAGTTTGATGTAAAAACACATGTGAATTTTTCATATACTAAACTTTAAAAAATCGTTTTTTATACGTCCATATCCATATAGAATCTCTCACTTTTTATTTTTTTATTTCATAGCTGCATGTGTTTACTTTAAAATTTGTGAAAAACAGCAAAAAAAAAAAGTTGATTTTTGAGATATGAGCATTGAAGTAAAGCAAGGTTTAACGCGCTGCCTAGCGGAAAAGAGAAAATTATTAATTTCCAACTTACATATTTCGATTATTCAATAATTTTTCTCCCTATGTGCAAAAATATTGGTAAATCACATGAAATTTATGGGATCTATTAACAAAACATTGACACCATTACCAAAACTACGTTTAAAAGCCTCAAAAATTCAACCGCGCATAACTCCGATTCAGAGTACTCAAAAACTAAAAGCAGAAATTGCTTTTTTTCTTTCGTCAATACCAACAATATATCAAAATTTCAGATTTTTTAAAAATAGTCGATTTTTTTTCGATGTACGTTTTCAAAATAATAATAGCTCACATACATTTTTTTTGCTTTTTTAGAATCAGTAGTTAGATTATGGTTGTATGGAATTATTTCGTGGAATGAGATTTCGTACTAAATGAGATTTTTGCATTCCGGTGCAGTCGAATGAGAAAATAAATTCCGCATTTGTGGGATGAACTGTCAATTGTCAAATTATCTCGTCAACAAATTTGTATATGAAATGAGATTATTTGCTTTGAAATTTTGTATAGAAGCACAAAAATAGAAAAAAAATATCGAAAAAAGATTACGATAAATCAAAAAAAAATTTTAGTTGATTTGTGGTGATTTTTGCACATGTTTCCCCAAACACATTTTTGCTTTTAAGTTTATATAAATTAGTCATTTACTACAGTTACATTATTATATGTCAGTAGCAGGATAATTAGTTTAAATAAAATTATAGTTATCTTTTAAATACATAATTAAATAATTATAGTAAATGTATATACCAATAAATGTTGTCTACTATTTATTTTTAATTAGCCTGTCAAGTTCAAGAAGTACAATTTTCTGTAATAGTTCGTTTATGGTTTTGGAAGGCTTATCATTAAAAATTGAAATGGTTGAATGTTCCATCGACATAGTTCCATCAACGTTCCATGTTCTATAGACATTAAAAATCTAAATAATATCTATTTACTCTATTGTTCTAATCGTTATAAGGATTTCTTCAACAACAGTTTCATCAAACGTACAATACATGAAACACACTAAAGTACTTTCACGATGTGTTTCTTTTTAACATCAATTCTCAACACCTCATGAAACACTATCAGATTATCAAGTATTTTCAAAAAATAGTATTCAGTTTAGATATACTAAACATTTTGTTTTGTATGCTCCTCGCAGATTTGATAAGGCATATTTATTTAATTTTAAAGAATAATTTTACAGTTAAACTAGCTAACGAGAGAAACACAAATAAACTGACAGATTAATTCAATTTTCAAAAATTTGTACTAGTTTAGAACTTGTACTAAAAACGATATCTCGAAAAGAAAACGAGAATACCAATTAGTGGAATGGAATTATTTAGTGAGAAATCAAAATTTGAGAAAAATAATAATTCCATTTCACTTAATTTTTTCTCACAGAACCAGAATCAAGGTACTTAGGTCCTAAAACGTCGAGAAATGCCAAAAAAGTGGGGGTAAGAATTTCACTTTTAGCTCATGAATGTAATACTTAGGTCTTTTAGACCGAAGTAAAATATGAAACGTTAAATTATGATGCTTAACATGACCATGTTTGATAGTCTTAAGTCAAGAAGTTATTTTTTGACATCTCACAGTTGTGACTACATACAGAATCGCATTTAAGAGGTTTTAGTCTTAGCTAAGAGAAATGTCTTTGCTATGACTATTGTTACATCTGTGACGGTATGTAAATAAAATATTTATTTATTTTTTTAAATATAAGAGATTCCCCAGGTCAGAATCCCTATTGTATCAAACTGTAAGAAAAAATGTATAGATGTTATTGTAGAAGGACCGACGAGAAAAATCGAACTCGTGATCTGTATCCAGAAACGATATGGCCTAGAGCGATTGTAGGTCGAACATCTCCAAAGTTTGAGAGAGACTAACAGACTGATTCCGAGAAAAATCGAACTCGTGATCTCTACCCAGAAACGATATGGCCTAGAGCGATTATAGTTCGAACATCTCCAAAATTTGAGAGAGGCTATTTGAGAGGTTCTATTTAAGTAGATTAATTAAATAAATAAATAATGACTAAATAAATATATATTTTTAATAAATTAATTAATTAAACAAATATTTTTAAATTAATAAATAAATATATCTTTTTTAAATTTTTTTAAAAATAAATTTTATGAATAAATGAATTAATAACTAAATAAACATTTTATTTTATTAGATTAGAACTTAAAATCTAGATACATATTTTGAATTTATGTACGGTAAGAGTGTCATACGGTGATTTCATTTATTCTTTCCTTTTTCTCATCCTGGTTACTTTTTATGGCAAAGTTATATCCAGGTTTTATAAAACAGGTTAATAAACAGCAGATAGTGATGGTAGTTCTATCAACACTATCTTCGTTTTTCCTAGCTTTGTAACGACGGCCTATTTCGAGTTTTACTCTAAAAACAAGAACATTCGTAATTGAAGAAATTCTCTAATGATTTGCTAATTTATTTCGGCTCCGGCCTGATGTGAATTAAAGTCGAAATAATTTGAATAAAAGAATCATTAAAATTAAATTTAATATTTTTTTATTTAATTTTATTTGGAAATTTGAATTGATTTGTATTGCCGTTACCTTTTGTTTATAGAATGTTTTTTAGGGTTCCGTTTTTTATACGGAACACTATTGGTGAGAGTACAACGTGTTTTTCACATTATTTCGATTATCTCGTGAACCATTAATCCGATGAACTTAAAATTTGAGGTGCTTATAAAACAAACCTATCCACACAAGATGGCGGGTTAAAAAATAAATAAAGCTGTGTTCGTTTGTTTTAAGGAGGTACGATGTAAAGCCTTTGAAAACATACATTTTTTTAGCGAGACGAGTAGGGTATCATATGAAAGGGCTTCATTTCAGCATTATTTAAAAATATATTTTGGAATTTTACACCTCACCATTTTTTGTATAATTTTGAAAAATGACGTTTTCGGGATGTTTTATTGCCCCGATTAACTCCGACCCTACTTCATCGAAAATCTTGAAATATATTTGGAATGATAGAAAATTGAGGTGATGATAGGAATGATAGGAAATTAGGTTTTTAATGAAAAATATAGAAAAGTGGCAGACACTCATAACTATATTTATTAAAGGGGTGCGAATGTTAAGGGGTAAAAACATCATTTAAAACCAGGTCATGTAGGATGTAATTTGAAAGAGCACTTGATTTTAGAAATAATGTCATTTTTTTTAGAATTTTGCAATGCATAGTTTTTGAATTATTATCAATAAAGTGACACAAAAAGGTGGTCGTCCCCTTGCATTTCGAGCCTAATTAACAGAAAAATGTGAAAAAATTCACAGAGACAGGAAGTTTCATAAACTCTGAACGAAAAATATAGCGAACTCTCAAATAATTATATTTTTGTGTTTTTAAGGGATTGGGGTGGGGAAGGGTGAAAAAAAACTTTTTTGACCCAAGCGAGTGGGGTGTCATTTGAAAGAGGACTAACTTTCAGAAACTTTGCAATTTTTTTTAGAATTTTGTGGTACACAGTTTTTGAGTTATTCTAAAAAATGTGCAAATTCCAGACCGTTCCCCCCCATACGTTTCGACACTGATTGACAGAAAAAATTGAAAGAATTCATAGAGACAGGAAATTTGCTATATTTTGAACGAAAATTATAGCGAACTCTCAAATAATTATATTTCTGTGTGTTTAGGGGAAGGGTGTAAGGAGGGTAAAAAAAAACTTTTTTTGACCCAAGCGAGTGGGGTATCATTTGAAAGAAAACCGAATTTCCAAAACATTGCAATTTTTTTTAGAATTTTCCGGTACACCGTTTTTGAGTTATTCTAAAAAATGTGCAAATTCCAGACCGTTCCCCCCCCTACGTTTCGACACTGATTGACAGAAAAAATTGAAAAAATTCATAGAGACAGGAAATTTGATATATTTTGAACGAAAATTATAGCGAACTCTCAAATAATTATATTCCTATGTGTTTAGGGGAAGGGTGTAAGGAGGGTAAAAAAAAACTTTTTTTGACCCAAGCGAGTGGGGTATCATTTGAAAGAGCACCAAATTTCCAAAATATTGCAATTTTTTTTAGAATTTTCCGGTACACCGTTTTGGAGTTATTCTAAAAAATGTGCAAATTCCAGACCGTTCCCCCCCCCTACGTTTCGACACTGATTGACAGAAAAAATTGAAAAAATTCATAGAGACAGGAAATTTGCTATATTTTGAACGAAAATTATAGCGAACTCTCAAATAATTATATTTCTGTGTGTTTAGGGGAAGGGTGTAAGGAGGGTAAAAAAAAACTTTTTTTGACCCAAGCGAGTGGGGTATCATTTGAAAGAACACCAAATTTCCAAAATATTGCCATTTTTTTTAGAATTTTGCGGTACACAGTTTTTGAGTTATTCTAAAAAATGTGTAAATTCCAGACCGTTCCTCCCCCTACGTTTCGACACTGATAGACAGAAAAAATTAAAAAAATTCATAGAGACAGGAAATTTGCTATATTTTGAACGAAAATTATAGCGAACTCTCAAATAATTATATTTCTGTGTGTTTAGGGGAAGGGTGTAAGGGGGGTAAAAAAAAAACTTTTTTTGACCCAAGCGAGTGGGGTATCATTTGAAAGAAAACCAAATTTCCAAAACATTGAAATTTTTTTTAGAATTTTCCGGTACACCGTTTTGGAGTTATTCTAAAAAATGCGCAAATTCCAGACCGTCCCCCCCCCCCCTACGTTTCGACACTGATTGACAGAAAAAATTGAAAAAATTCATAGAGACAGAAAATTTGCTATATTTTGAACGAAAATTATAGCGAACTCTCAAATAATTATATTTCTGTGTGTTTAGGGGAAGGGTGTAAGGAGGGTAAAAAAAAACTTTTTTTGACCCAAGCGAGTGGGGTATCATTTGAAAGAACACCAAATTTCCAAAATATTGCCATTTTTTTTAGAATTTTCCGGTACACAGTTTTTGAGTTATTCTAAAAAATGTGTAAATTCCAGACCGTTCCTCCCCCTACGTTTCGACACTGATAGACAGAAAAAATTAAAAAAATTCATAGAGACAGGAAGTTTGCTATATTTTGAACGAAAATTATAGCGAACTCTCAAATAATTATATTTCTGTGTGTTTAGGGGATGGGTGTGGGGAGGATAAAAAAAAACTTTTTTGGAACCAAACGAGTGGGGTGTCATTTGGAAGAACACTTAATTTAAGAAACATTGCAACATTTTTTAGAATTCTGCGATGCACAGTTTTTTAGTTATTGATGAAAAAAGTGCTATTTTAAGTGTATGTATACCACCCTATATTTCGACGCTGATTTATAGAACAAATATTCCCAATTTAGACCATTGAAATACTGGTTAAATCTTTCTTTAGCTAACAAAAACAGCTATGGATAAGATTTAATGAGGTTAAAGGTTAAAGTTATGTTGTAAAGTCTTTATATCGCCAGACTATGGACGCATAACAGAATAAATGTTTAATCGTAAACGTCAATAGTAAATGTCAATCACATCTACATTGATCAAAAATGTTACTTGAGGAGTAACATTTTTGATCAATTTAGATGTGATTGACATTTACTATTGACGTTTACGATTAAACATTTATTCTGTTATGCGTCCATAGTCTGGCGATATAAAGACTTTACAACATAACTTTATGTCATTTATTTTTGATATTGTGTTCTTTTACATTCACGGAACCCTTGGCGAGCGAATTTTATTCGCACTTGTCCGACTTTTTTTTATAATGTCGAATTTGTTTTATAATGTTGAGCGAGAGAACAAAAAATTAAAATCTGGTTTAAATAAATGATATTTTGTGGATATAATATAACAAAATGGATATAATAAGAGTGAGCCAGAGGCATGATATGCTGACTTTAAAACATCGACTTTAAAACATTCATTTATTTGAGACATTATGTAAATTCATATCAAATAGTGAGTATTATTGTAAATTTTTATGAAAAAGATTAGTTATCCGGAGTTTTTAATTTACAATGTTTAAACTTATGTGTAATTCTTCAAAATAAATGTGTAAATTAATTTTACTTTTTGAGATTAAATAAATTGCTATTTTGAAGTTTTTTGTATTTAAAAAATTTGACTGGTAACAATTTTAATAAAGAGCAAACCATAGACTACAAATTTGAACATTTTTTAGACACCACGGCTTCGAAGAAAGCGCATACCGCATACCGCTGTTGTAACAAAATTAAATAAATGGTGGCTGAATAAAAATGTAAAGATGATAACTAATTGAACGTAAGCATTTGTGTTCTAAAAGGTGATAAACTCGTCGTTAACATGTGAGTGTGACAGATTTACGAATTGTTATTTTAGAGTTTTAAACGATGATTTTTAAGTATATTATGTGCTATGGAGTCATTTAATAGAATGGATTGCTGTATGTTTAATCGTCTTGCAGTGTTAGTTTTCGACCATGTTCAACGTGTGTTATAATTTAAAATATTGCATTACATTCTACAAAGCGGAAATGGATAACGTTACAGATTTTTGGATTGTTGATTTTGAAAAAGCGATTTGCGTCAGCCTACAATCAACATTTTTCCACCGTATTTTTGGTGTTGGAAACGCATAACCCATAAATGTAAGCTTTTTGAATTAATTTATATAATTTTTGTTTTGCATTAAATTTTTTTGATATGATTTTTTTTTTCAAAAATAAGAGATTTCCCAATCCGGATTCCTCAAAATATACTCAGCATTTACAGTATTTTTTTCTATAACAAGTTCAACTCTTTACAGTACGCTGTTTGGATATTTGTTTACATATATTTGATGGCTTTTTATCAATTAAAAGGTTTCAACAAAACTCCGTCTTGTATACATCGTATTTTTTTTCATAACAATTTCTAGGTTTTCAAATAAAAAAGGAAAATCAAGATTACACAAAATAAAATGATAGAGATCTAGGGCTCATAAAATAGTTAGTTAAATTTATGTCAAAATATAAATCACTTAAAAATGTAGAATTGGTATAAATAAATGTTTACAATAAAATACATCAAATCTTCGACGATTGGGCGACAGAACGTTGCTCACATGTGAACGTTTTTCAGTTTTTGATTGTCAACCAATTTGGTTGATAAATTGGAAAAACATTATATGGGCTGATCACTAATTGATTAAAATAAGTATTCAAGTGAAATTCGACTATAAAATTGAGTGAATTTGAAATTAATACAGGCGAGTGACACTTGTTGACAGCCTACGTTCCTATATGGAACATATATGTATGGTAAAAAAACGATAAACATGGAAGAATTTTTAAACGCTCTGTTTCTTTTTCTAACAAAATTGAAGTGCTTCATCTTAAACTAACCTTAAAACAGTTAAAACGACTCACCCAAAAACTTGATATTACTATAATCAATCAAAATACGTTAAATTTATCTACTTAGAGTAATTCCTGCTCTCATATAAAAATGATTTACTTATTTTTCCCTTATGTCATGGGAAGATGATATATTTTTCTTGTTTTTTAATCATCAAAGTAAAATTGCGAACCAGCCTGATACAAACATTATCGAAATCCAGAGTAAAATCCGTAATGTAACGTTCTTTGCATTGCAAACATTATATTTGTGAATTTACTACGCAATAATAAAGAACCAAACCTATTAATTTTTACGAGATAATAAA
This sequence comes from Diogma glabrata, assembly GCA_963693315.1. NCBI lineage: Eukaryota > Metazoa > Arthropoda > Insecta > Diptera > Cylindrotomidae > Diogma > Diogma glabrata. Next base: position 72,605,237 of record OY856188.1, on the reverse strand, counting down.
ACAAGAAAAATAATTTACGAGGTGAATCCAAATTGCCTTTTCATAAAAATTTTCTTTTCCTTTTTTTTTAATGTGTAAAAATAATGCGAGTGAAAACACAAACGAAATAAATGGTAAGAAGGCAAGCAGATATCGAAATATAAACGAAAACGTGAAAAATTATGTTTCTTCAGAGCGATTGATGGTTGGCAGACATGGTCTATGAAGAAAGACAGGAATTGTAATAACTTGTAATAAAATTTATTATATTATTTTTGTGAATTTTTAAAAATGTGTTTCAAAATATAGCAAAAAAAAAAAAATTAACCAACTAAAACGGCGATGAGTTAAATTTCTTGATTAATTGGTCAGTTGGGTTTGTGTTTTATTCTCCTAAAATAAATTAGATACTATAGAGTATAGAGCCTTTGTGAAATTATTATTTTTATGTTTATTTTTTTTTTTCAGTATAACAAAATAATGTTTGTACAAACATGTCTAATATATCTTTTGTTTTTTTATTATAATTTGTTTGTTTCTAGAATTTTTATATAGTGATTTCTCAAAAGTAGCCATTAATTTGAATTGTTTTTTTGGTCTAATAAAAAATACGAACGAGCAAACGAAATAAATTCAAATTGGAATCAGTTTTTATTGGTTTTTTGCTTTTTTTGTTGAGTAAATTTTCATTTACGTAATGAAGGAATATACAATAGTTTAACGGTTATTTATCTATTTTTATGTATTTCTTGTTAATTTATTGCAATTTTATGTTATTATGATAGCTTTTATGGAATACCTTTAGTTTTGTTTATTTTATTAGAATTATATTGGTCGAATTTATTATCATATATTCCAAAATTTTGTTGGTGTTGTGTCGAATTTAATTAAAATTAGTTATATTTAAGTCTCAATCTTTGTATATAGACAATTTTTTGTGGTTTTACCTATTGCGATGTCAGATCTTGGCATACGAACATTTTATACCAGATTGAATTTAAAGGGTTTAGCATCCATGAATGTTGTTATTTGCTATGAATAGAACAGGTATTCCACTTTAACAAAATGCGTTTGTTATTTGATCCAACATTTAACTGGGTAATTTACTGCCAACTTGCTAACTGGGTAACGGAAATACATAATCTTAAGTGAAATTGTTATACGAAACAATCTATCACTTCTCTCTATCTTTTATTTTCAACAGATTTCTTAGGAACAATTTTGAGTGGATAGTTACATGGGCTTCCTCAATTTTCAGTCATGGAACACTTCACTTACTTGTTTTTTCACTTCTGATAGTCTACACTTCGATTGATTGGCTAAGAGCACAAAGGGTTTTGTAAGTAATCGATCGTTATTAATTGCCTAAAATCAAAATTTGCAGATGGTTATTAGTTTCCTTTTCCTGTAACAGAGTTATCTTTAGAATGTTGTTTATTTTTGTTTTTTGTATAAGTATTGCAGGATGTTATAATTTTAATGCTATAAAATATTTCTTATCAATTTGTCTTATCAAACACTAAGAAACACAAACTTGCATTACAAAAACCCACATAATATGTGAAATAAGTGAATCTAAAATAAAAAGGATTTTTGAATTACAGACATCCATCATATACATATATCGATTTGCTGACTACAACCCTAAATTTTGTTTTCTTTTAGAAGTTTAGATTTTTCTATTTTATCATTATTTAAAACCACAAACACAAATTAAATTTAATTGTGCACCCAGAGAAATTTCTCCTCATAATGTATGCATAAGGATTGTATAATTACATTTTTGTAATTACCATTCTATATTATGAATAATCTGCACAAATCTTGCATAATTTCGGGTGAATTATACATAGATGGAATTATTTATGATATTTTAACGATTAATATTTTACTCATAGTAAGTGTGATTCATGATTTTTTTAAACGAGTAATTTCTCCCAATGTCTTATGATTTGTACACAAATAACAATATATCATACGGTCGACGATTAATTCATTTTTAATTGCTCTTATTTACTCTCCTTAAGCTTCTTATTTTCAGATTTCAGAATATACAACGAACAGAATTTATTTGATTCTGTATACATTTTTTCATTATATAAGATTGACGCGGTTTAAAACAGAAGAAAATAAAAATGTACACTTACAAAAAAAGCAAATTCTTTAAAAGTGTTTAAACTATTGTTAATATTTATGATATGTTATAAATTGTAATATTATTCGTAGACAAATTTATAAAGTGCAACAACAAATAATAGTAGTTTTTGTGATAAAATTTTTTAGAATTTTAAATTTTGAGATCCTTCAAAAAATATTTTTTAGTTTTTAAAAATTACTATATGTATATAAGGTGAGTGAATGATTTTGTTCCATTGTAATGGGCAAATCGCATACCTATATGGTGTTATCGGTTTTTTTTATTTTATCTTATGTTTCTTTTTTATGCAGAAAAATTGATCAAAATCAAAACAAAATTTTGGAACAAACATGAAAAACCAAAACCTCTAAATTGTGAACTGACGTTGTTGTGCTTAAAAGGTAATATTTTATACTTTAATTTGTATTTCATTTAGGAACCAATATCCAAATTTTAAAAAGGGTTTTTGTTTTAGCGATACAGCTACATTTTCAAGTGATAACTAGCCAAGATAAGAGGTACACATGCGAGAGAGTATACTTGGTCAAAACTGAGATTATTTAGAAGGCATACTACGAAGACTCTTCGACAGGTCTACTTGCAGAAAAATATTGGCAGTTTAAAATCAATTTAATGGCTTTAAGCATTTCGTTTTTACTTTTTATTAGATATCATATCTGATGCTTCGATGAAGGGAATATTATTTATAGATCAATTTATTATTTGTACATCTGAAATCCACCAGTTCCTAATTATTAATCTGAAAGTTGTCTTGAATATTGGGAACCGTAATTTTAAATAAACAAACGCCAATACTTTTAAACTTATTATTTTTGTTCTCTATTTTTTCCAGAATTGCGAGCATGGAAACATGTCCAAAAAGGACTAACAATTATGGGAAACACGCATGTTCGACTTCAAGCAAAATTTTGTAAAAGCGAAACCAACATAATAAAAGGTTTGAGTTTTGGTAAAATTGTACCCAATAATGATTTTGTCATTTTTAATTTTGAAAATTTTAAACTTGTTTCTTAAATAAATAAATCTAGTTAATTATGTTTATAGTAGTTTGAAGGAATAGTCAATTCCAAAATTTTAAATTATTTTTTTATATAAACTCAAACTTTTAAATTAATCATCAAGAGCTGAAATTAGAAATAAGTTCTTAAAATAAAATCATGTAAAATATTTTTTTAATAAATAAAGTTTATTTTAGTAAAAATAAATGTATGTATTTTTCCTTCTTTACGAACTATTTAAAAACAAATTTATCAACATATGTAAGTATGCTTCATGCGTATTCCCGTTGAATTATAAAGAACGACTATTAAATCACACAAATTAATGGATAATTTATTGTTAATGATTATGTTTTTAATGTATAATTTATACATTTGTCCGTATAATTACCTTAATTTATCTCATAAATTAATCACAGAATAGTTTATGATTTATGCGGAAGAAGCATAAATATTGTTTGTCAAATTTATAAAAACTTGTTAAACGAAAATGCATGATTTATGAAATTCGCCTCTTAGTTCTTTTTTACGCGGTCTTATGCATAATTTATACGGTCATATGCATAATATAAGCAAACATTTCTCTGGGTGTGATAACTCATGTACACGTAGCACTTTGTGTTTTATCTAAGAATTGGTTAATTGCTCGGTTGATTTAAATAGAATTTTTCTAGTATTTAATCATTTTCTATTTTAGTTTATGGTTTTCTTCATTTATTAAATATTATGAATGGTACAAAAGTTATTAGGAAATTGCTTGTGGTTTTCCTGAGGTTTTATAGTAAAATTAAAAATTTATCGTAACAATAATAAAACAGTTGAGGAGATTATGTTGGAACGAGATTTATGTCTTGATTTGTTTGATTCATATAATCCAACAAATTGTATCATTATTCAAAGAATATTCAATCTCATAGACATTTGTTATATTCATATTTGTTTCATTATGTTAAGAAGAATAACGATGATTTATTTCACAAAAAATTTTCAACACTTCACTTAAGAATATTCGTTTTTTCTAAAGATGAATGAACAAAAAAAAATAATTTTTCAGTTGTTGTTGATTTTCCTTATTATAAGAAAATCCTGTTTTATTCTTTCAAACGAGAAACGATTTTTGTTTTCTAACTACAGTACCAAAAAATTTTTTTTTCGGTTTTTTCTACTTCAAGAAGAGAAAGAAAAAATTATAAACCTAAATATTTAACTGTTCATTGTTGCACTGAATGCAAAATTATTTTTCGAAGAAGGACAAATTGTGTTGAATCTTTTTACATTTTCATTCATTAAGGTGAAAAAATATAATTGTTTATGAATTAAAAGTTGTTGTAGGATGCTAGTATTGAAGAATGGAGAAATATTTATCTAACGTTTGAAAATTTATCTTTTTATTGACACAAAATAGATGAAGCTTTGAGGTGAGGTTTAATAGGTAGTTCGTTTCTATCAAATGTTTATATTAAACTGTTAAAATGTTTTGTTGAAAAGGAGAGTGGTTAGATCCCAGCGAACACAATGTTCGTTTGCCTACCACCAAAGACTTTATATACCTCCTAATGCTCAATTTTTGGCAACTGATGATAATATCAGGCTAAATACGATACCTAAGAGTGGTTTTTGAATTTTATGGGGCGGATTTCTGAAGTGGAGTAATTTTGAAACAGTTTTTATTGTGTTGCTGAATGCTGGTTTCAGTTTTTTAGATCATTCAAAAAGCAAATTTTAATTGATTCATATGCGCCCAGAAACATATATGAAATGTGAATGATAATAAAAGTGTGATTCGAATAAAAAAAACTTTCTCTAACTTTAAAACAAAGTGAACCAACCCTGAATTTTTTTTTGTTTTTTGCATTTGTAAGATATGAGATTTTCTATAAGAAGCTTGGTCGAAGCTTAGTATACTGGACAGGAATAATTTATTTTATTGCAAGTAACGGTTTTTTGTGGTGTTTTTAACTCAAAATGCAATCGAATCGTTTAAACATTTCTAAAGTACTGAAATGGTGTCGAGAATGATTTTAAACACGTACGTTAATAGACTGAATCCGTGCCAACCAAATGAGAAACGTATCACGATTTACCTTGTTTCCGGTGGTTAATTAGTCTCTTGTTACGAATCTGTTGTCCTCGTCTGGAAAAGTCTGGACTACAGTCCATCTGTTCATTACAAATTTTTTCCGTTTACAAATTTTGAATTTTGAAAACCACACAACTTTATAGCAACACAGCAATCTACATTCATTGAGGAAAGAAAAAATCCACAAAAGCGCTTATTGCTATGTACATTAAATGAAGCTTATGTGTAGTTTAAAAATAAGTTTCCTGATGTGAAAATAGGATTTACTAAATTCACGTCCCTTCGACCAATGAATGTTCAAAAAAACTTCAACAACTGGAAGAATGAAAAAATTTGTTTACCGTTTACAAATTTTGATACCACACAACTTTATAGCAAAACAGCAATCTACATTCATTGAGGAAAGAAAAAAAAATTAGAACCAGGAGAGTGCTTCGTTTAATGAGATTTTTCTGAAAACTACGCCTTCATAACTCAGGATTCGTTTCAAGGTTATCATTATAATAATTCACAAGCTACTATTCATCCATTTGTCATTTATTTTAAAAGTGCTGCAAGTGAATATATACAGCACCGAAGTTTTATACTCATTTCGGATATCACAAAAGTACTACAGTCCATCTGTTCATTACAAAACTTATTGAATTCATCAGAACGCATATAAATTCTAATATTAGGAAAATAATTTATAACACCGACGGTGCACCTTCTCAATACAAAACTAACCACCATAAAAAGACTTTAAGGTTGATGCAGAATGGCATTTTCATGCTACCAGCCATGGAAAGGGACCTTGCGATGGGATTGGTGGTACACTGAAGCATGCTGCACACCGTTATAGTATGGGGAGCAGAGATATTTTTGATACACCAAAAAAACCAAATGGGCTTTAAAATGGGAATCTACCATGAACTTTGGATACGCCGATAAAAATGAATATCAATTAACAAAAGAAAAATTACAAAATCGATATAAAAATGCGATTACTATAAGAGGAACTCAAAAATTTCATTCTTTTGTACCATTAAATACTAAGACAATAATTACAAACATGTTTTCCAACTCAAAAGAAACTTTTGAATGCAAAATAAGTAAATAATTTTTAATAACTATATTTATTTTCTTTAACCTACATATATAATTTGTATGATATTTTAAAAAGTTTGTTCAATAATAAAATATTTGTAATTTAATGTTAAAATACAATCCTTTACTTTATGATTCCATAATAACATAATACGAACATAATACTTCTCCAGTCAAAAGTTCCTAAATAGATTTAGTTATTTATACGGCTTTTTTGTTTGCAGTCGAGACTCTCAAATTATTTTTTATAAGAGTCATAAGTGATTACTAAAAGTGATAAATAAACATTTCATTTTTTTATGCCATCTAATACAAAGAAAATAATTGCAGAAGTGTTTTCCTATTCAAAAGAAACTTCTGTTTGTAAAATAAGTAAATCATTTTTAACAATTGTATTTATTTTATTTATTGTACTACATATAAAATTTTTATAATATTTTAAAAAGTTCATCTAATATTAAAATATTTGATATTTAACATAAAAAAAAATCTCTTAGTTTATAACGCCATTTTTATAATTATCCTTCAGAACAAAAAAAGCTGATTCCCGACAGTCATATGCAGAACAAATTTTAACAAATTGTTAGATATAAAATAAGCTTCAATTTAGTTTTAAAAAAAAAAGGTGTAGCGCCATCTTTTCTTCAATTACACCGTTCTTTTCTTATGTTACACCGTTAAAAATTATTTCAAAAAATTAACAGTGTAAATTTTTAAAAACTTTGTTCTAATACCTATTCAACGACATATCTATATATATAAAATTGAAAGTATGTATGTTTGTCGTTTATGCATTAATAAACCATTTATCCGATCATCATGAAACTTTGGGAAGTTGTTCTGTACACTTGCTCATAGGTAACTGGCAAGTTTTTTTTTTGAATGGAACCCCAGGGCCATTATAATTATCTTAAGGGGTTCTGCCTAAATGTTGATAATAATTAAATTTGATTTTTCTTTAAATATAGTTTTATACGGTTAGATTCCTTTGATCAATTTTTTTTGTTGAACATAATTTAATGGAATTGAAAAATGAAACTGTATGTATTTGAATTAAACACATAATGATGTTACATATTTTATCATCTACACTAAATATGTTATTTGTTTGCAATCGTATGTAATACATGTTTCTTCAACTAAGAAAGATAGTTGATAACATCGATTAAAAGCTCACAATTATGAAATGGAATTCGCACAAATACTATACAAATAAGCATAGCTTATGTATAATCAAACATGGATAGCAATTATGATAAACAAACTAATTAAAAATGTGGCCCTAGCCGGCAACACGTTAGCAATAGTGATTTGCAAACAGTTATAATGCATTAATACCAATGAATTTATAATATCTGCCCGCCCGCAGGAACATATGTAAAATTTAAATGGATGTGACAAAGCCGCGTACTTTAGTACCTGCTATTGGCAAATCAGTTAACGTGAGGTATCATATACTACTGACAATGGCAGTAAGATATAACCTATATTAAAGGAATAAGTGAAATTTTCTTTCACGATAACGGTCTATTTTTTAAATAAAATGTGTTGGGTAGTAGGAATTACAATGTGTGTCACAACAACACATAAGAATCTTTTAAGAAAAAGGTCCCATAACAACATGCTTTCTAAGGTGTTGATAGAAGTATTTTTTTTATTTTTCAAAAGAATGAGCTTTTTGATTGCTCGAACAAATGAGCTTCCATATAACTATTATTTATGCTGGCTTGAGGTAAACAATGCGTTACATGATCTTGGTATATGCTGCTAGCACTAGGATAATTAGGAACCTATTTTTAGCTTTGTTCCTGCAAATTTGAAAAAAAATTATAAGTTTTCCATTCCTTAAGAAGAATATAAAAAAAAAGAAATTTGCGTCCATCAACGTCTTAAAAAGCATTATGTTGTAGAACCTAGGTCTTAAAATGTTTTTATGTTTTGTTGTGGCACATATTGTAATTCCAAATATGTCACATATTTTGAAATTGCACAAACTTTTTTGAACTTCGGTGAAAAAGATGATGAACAATGTCATTGAAGCTACAATTTTGAGTGGAAAATTCTAAGAGTCAGATGTAGTGTTGCCACGACAGACAGGCCACATATTTCAATGATCCCAACAGATTCAAACGTTTAGTTTCCAGTGCAACTCGCTTTTGCAATTACCATCACCAAAGCACATGGACAGTTACTGCAAGTATGTGGACTAGATTTGTAGAATCCGCTCTTCTCACATGGACAACTGTATGTGGCTGGCGCGTTAGGAAAACCTTCTGATTTATTCGTGTATGCACCAGACGGAAAAACAAAAAATATAGTGTACCCACAAGTACTCGAATAAATAAATAGAATTAAAACGACATTTTGAAATTTGTTCAATATTAAAATAAATAAGTTGCAATAAAAATGACACAATGTAAATTGAATGTTATCTTTACGAGTTTTCTCGAATTTTTTTTCTTATGAGATAGCGGCAATACGCGACGGGTATAATGTTAAATAAACAAAACTTTTACACTATTTGGTGTAAAAAACAAAGTTTTGAGAGATTTTATGAGTGATCAAGATCAAAGTAATTATTGTAATCCACTAGATGATTGACAGCAATTTTCATTTTCTCTCAGAAAAACTTCTTTATAGAACAGTTTTTGTGTGTTTCGTGTCGAGGACAAATACAATGCATGAGCACTGTGAACATTTGTGAATCTATTTTTGTTCTGCATAATGTTCTATATAGAGGTGAGTGATGACACACTTCTACTAATTCAACAAGTCATTTAAATTTTTTTATTTCTTACTTGAAAACTTATTTGATCGCCAATTTTTCATATATCCGAACTAATGAGCTAAAGTATTGATTATTTTTCATTCATATTTTTAAAAACAAAAATTAAAAATTACGCTATCATTTCTCATTACCACTTTTTGAAATCATTGCTACTACGTCAACAAAATGTCTGTGCACAAACTTTATTTATAAGCATAGCAAAGCACGCCGGGTCCTGCTAGTCATTTATGAAAATCGATTCAGTAGTTTTTCTACAATCGCTCGTCAAAATGCACTCACATCATTGAGGGGCACCCTGTGAAGACCCCTGGTCGAAAAGAAAAATTCTAAGAGAACTTGTATTTTTTATTTATGAAAGACTATCTATAAACAAAAAATAATCAAAATTAAAAGGGGGTCAAGTCAAAACGTTGTTGAATCTTCGTGAAATTGGTCAATTTAAAACGCCTAAGTTGATTTTTTTTCTATTTTTTTGTTAAAACTCCCAACCAAGTGTCGTATTAGTGAGCATTAAGGAAAAGAAAGCTAATTGTTTGTTTTGTCATACGGTGAGTGAAATTCGATAAAAACGCCATTAAGGCTTAAACTAATTATTGTGAATAACAAAATTATACTGTAACGGGTAAAAGTGCTTGACTATTTAATTGAAAATAAACTACAGTTTAGCATTTAAGGATAGCTGTAGCTTAAAACATATATTTTCCAGTGTAGACTAATTATAAAAGAACTAGTTGAAACCTTACTTTCTAGTTTGGTTGAGTTTTTCCTTTTTGTTGTATCAGTGCATTCGTGTTTTTTTTTGTTTAATACCAAAAATTACTGGGATAAACAACCGTAGAACCGACTTTCCATATAACCTTCAGGCGTATAAAATTAATTATTTATTGTAATTTGCGTAATTTTGCTACAACTAGGTGTCATAAACTTTGGGTTATGGTAAAAAAGATAAATGAAAACTTGTGCGTGCAAATTCAAAAAAAAAAGGAGAAAAAAAATTATAAAAGAAAATTTGTGCTGAAGATACAAATAGAAAAAAAAGAAATTGAATATTTGTTTTACGGATCATGGCATGATTTTAAAAACGATATAAAATTTTTGTTCCATGATAATTTAACAGAAATAGGGAAATTTTGGTTTCTTAATGTTTTTTTTAAATGGTTTCTTAATATAAATACGTAATGTACGTTGTAATTATTTGATAAGAAACAGTCCTGTCATAATCTTTTGTTTTTTTTAATTCATATTAGAAGTAATTATAAATTCTAACCATTTGTGTAATCAAAATCATAACATAATTGCAAATATAACTTTTATTATTATCGATACATTATTATATAATTTGGGCTGTGTGAGTGAGATGCTGTTGTTGCGTGTAGTTTGAACGGTAATT